>SKCR01031876.1:0-142279 GCA_019454045.1 Zanthoxylum bungeanum
TAGTTCGGGTGTAGGACACTCGAGTGACTGGCTATGTGCCAAGTGGGAGATTGTTGGATAATATGACCCATAGCGTCACTATTTGCACAGATCATTGTATTGATGTAGCAAATTAACTATGTAACAAGGAAATTGCACTCTCGTCATTTGTGATTAGATCACCATAGATATATAAATGAAGAGAGGTCCCTATGATTAGTTCCTGGATTGAGATGATATGAGACAGTATCAGTCCACGAAGGATTAATCATTAAATATCCCTAGCCGTAGTATTATCGAGACTGGACATCGATAATGCGGAATAGGCTAGAATTGCACTTGTGCGCGTTGTGAGGGCACAACGGCATAGTTCTCATATATATAAGTATTGGATACTTATGCAAGTGCGATAGGAGGTCGTGTTTCACCAATGATACGGGAAACAGCTTCGCTCTGGATAGACCCTTCGGAATCCCATTGGTATTATGACTAGGTGTCTATGGGAGGCCGAAATCAAGCTAGGTGTGTATAATCTTAACCTGAGACTTGCATCACTAATACTTACGACATTCGGTAAACTTTGGTTTTGGTGGTGGGGGGATCTTAACTGGTTCTGTGTTCACCTCTTCTGGGTTTATCAGGAATCGTAGTGTATTGGATGTGATGTCAAGACGGAAGTGTCACTCCAGTCATAGTGGAGATGATGTCACGCAGGATACGGTATTAGTGCTCTTAAGTGATGCGCATCCAATCGTGATATTATGACCAGGTCATGAATATCCGATTATAGAGACTAGTTACCAGACATCCGATATGTGTTTCGGACGGGGCAGACACTTATCCAGCCCCAGCCCTAGCACGTGACTATCCGATACTGGGCCAATATGCACAATACAATCGTATACTAATGCTTGATACAGATCTTTGATATTCTTTGATGAATATGTCCGGAGAACTTGGGAAGACTTGGTGCTTTTCTAGGAGTCGACCTTGTCTCGTAAATCGGTAGAACGTAGTACTTAGTACGTACGTGATTCGGATACTCCGACGACCGTATTTACTGCCAGATTATCCGGGGATCTCATGGGTCGCTTCCCGATAATCCACCGATGACGCACAACTTGCACTCTTGAATAATCTGGGATTATACAGAAGAGAGAGAAAATTAATCTAGGATTAATTACGGAGATATTTTATCCGGGATAAAATGTCGTCTAAAGAGAGAGAACGATTAATTTGGAATTATCGATAAAATTATTATATTCGATATAATAATCGAAATTCGATTTCGACGCGAAATTAAAATTAGATTTTAATTCGGGCAAACGAGTTAATTTAGAATTAATTTGTTAGCGACGTAAATAATAATTTCGCTAGCCGCAATTATTCGATTTAATTTACGTCGCGACGTAAGCTCGGTATTTCAAAATATCGAACCCGAACGCGTGAGTGCACATGGGCCCACTTTCATTTGGAAACGTGTGGGGCCCACATGACACATGTCATTTTATGCATTATTTAATTCTAATGCATTGCATGGTGATAGTGTACAATACACTCAATGGTTTTGCATGGAGTTTGAGTTTTGACACTCTAAGCCATTGCATGTTTTGTGTCATAAGATTATTATTAATTTAATAAACATAATGGCATAAATATAAATTGATTTTTGGTAACAAAATTCAATTAACAACTCTCTCTCATTTTGCTCTCTTCTCTCACGCCCAAAGGGGCACAATGCTCACTGTTTTTTATCACAAAAACCGTGACTTTGAGGGAAGCCAAGAGTGGGTTTTCATGGTGAAAATTCAAGTGCTAGCACACTTACAAGTCTTGCGAGGGTGGCAGGGAGGTTCGACCATGAGCCGGGATCCATCCAACGAAGCTAGGAGCTCCGTTTCTTCACTCAAATTTCTGTTTTGCAGGGCAGTGGACTGCCACCAGTGGGCGCACCAAGGCAGTGCATTTTTGGGTTCCATTCGTCTCCAAATCGACTCAACCGATCGATGTGAGTATTCCGCTACCTCTGTTGGTGTATTCACGCATGTTTTCATGTCTTGTTTGATCTTGGGACCTTAGAATAAACCAACAGGCGACCATCGGGATATTATGACAAGGTCATATATATCCGATTATAGAGACTAGTTACCAGACATCCGACATGTG
Source organism: Zanthoxylum bungeanum (assembly GCA_019454045.1). Lineage (NCBI taxonomy): Eukaryota > Viridiplantae > Streptophyta > Magnoliopsida > Sapindales > Rutaceae > Zanthoxylum > Zanthoxylum bungeanum. The sequence goes on from SKCR01031876.1 coordinate 2,146, forward strand.
CTTCGGACGGGGCAGACACTTATCCAACCTCAGCCCTAGCACGTGACTATCCGATACTGGGCTGATATACGCAATACTACGGTATACTACGCTTCATACAGATCTATTGATTCCTGTAAGTATATTTCTGGAGAATTGGGTAGGCATGGCGCTTTGCTAGAAGCCAACCTTGTCTTGTAAATCGGTATAAACGTAGTACGAGGTACTTACGTGTTCGGATAGTCCGACGACCCGATTTACTGCCAACATATCTGGAGATCTCATGGGTCGCTTCCTGAAGATTCACCGATGACGTAGAACTCGCACTTAATTAATCTGGGATTAATTAGAAGAGAGAGAAAATTAATCTGGGATTAATCACGGAGATTTTTATCTGGGATAAAATATTAATTAAAGAGAGAGAACGATTAATTTGGAATTAATCGATAAAATAATATATTTGATATATTATTATAAATTGGATTTTGACGCGGAATGAAATTAGATTTTAATTCGGGCGAACGAATTAATTTAGAATTAATTCGTTAGCGACGTGAATAGTGAATTCGCTAGGCGTAATCATTTAATTACGACGCGACGGAAAATTCGTTAATTTGGAATTAGCGAACCCGAACCCGAGCCCGAGAGTGATTGCGAGCGCATTCGCATTTCGAATTCGAGCGCGGCACGCAAGTCACATCAAGCGTCAAATCGCTAGTCGCATCAAGCGTCAAATCACATGTCACTTTGAGTGATGTGATGTGACATGACATGTTGTCACTTTATTAAAGTGACTTGATGTGAATAGTAAAAGGTGAAAGGACTTTTGCTTTTTGCTTTTTCCACTTCACTTTTGTATTAAAGTAATACATATGTTTATATATTTATTTACTTGGTAAATGAAATAAATATATAATAAATGTAAAAGCTTTCTCTCTCTCTCTCACCACTCTCACGCACTTCTCTTTTCCCTCTCTTTTCTTCTTCCTTCTCCTCACGGTTTTGAAACCGATTCTTGTTCTTCAAAAATCTGGGTTTGACCGAATGAAGAAGAGAAGCAAGAAGATGATGAAGATGCTAGTGCTAGCACACCACATGGGTTATATTATGGTGATAGGGAAACAAATTATGAGCTTGGAATTCCTTATTGAAGCTTGAAGCTTGGAGCTTCAATGGTGTTCATCAATGGCCGAATATGAAGGAGTTCAAACGTCAAAACCGCACAGCCCACTGTCAAAGAGAGCTACTGCCGAACTGCTTGGAGGAAGAAAATGGGTTGTGTTCTTCTTCGCATCAAAACCGACCATTGTGAGTATATTCCGCACTTCCTATGTTTTGTATTCATGCGTTTCTTCTGCTTGATTTGTTAATCTTGGGACCTATATTAGAACTCAACAATGGTATCAGAGCTATTATCAAGCAATGAAAAAAGTTAGGGTTTATTTTGGGCAAAATCGATTTTGACTTGTTTTGGTTAAATTGATTGTTTAAACATGCTTGGATGATGTTTAATTGAGATTGTGCATGATCAATTTCATGAAATTGGATTGGATTCAATTTTCCCTAAATTTTGGGCATGACAAATTGGGTAAAATCAATTGAAGCATGATTTGGTTGAATTGGTTGATTAAGTATGCTTGTATGTTGATTAATTGAAGTTGTGCATGATCAATTTCAAGAAAATTGGATTGGATCAATTTTCCCCAATTCTTTAGGTTGAACATGTAACTTGAAATTGGGTAAAATGTGTTTGAGCATGTTTTAATTAAATTGGATGTTTAAGTATCCTTAAAACATGTTTTATTGAGATTGTGTGTGATCAATTTCAAGAAAATTGGATTGGATCAATTTTCCCCAAATTGGAGGCATGGCCGAAAATTGGATAACCCTAATGTCTTGGTAATTTTGTTTTGTTTGATCATTGGATGACTTAAAAACAATAGGGTAATGTTGTTTTGAAGTTCAATTGGATTGAATTGTGATTTGGAACAATTTTCCCTTAATAAAGTGGCTTGGCCGAATTCAATTGGACATGAAATTCATTGTGATTTTGTTGTGTTTGATTCATTGGATGAGTTGAATTGATTTGGTAAATTATGATTGTGGATTCAATTGGATTGAAACCGAATCGAATTGAAAAACCCCTAATTGCCGAGACTTGAAAGCATGTAAATTGGGTTTGATTTTAATTGAATTGTGTTGGACACTATTTGGTTGTTAAAGTGCATGATTAATTAGGCTAATTGATGTTTTAGAAATGTTAATTGGGTAATTGATTGTGTATTACACTTAGGTTAATTAATTGTGAAATTTGGAATTTTATAAGTTAATTATTTGGGCTTGATTTTGGAAATTGGGCTTGTTAGGTTGTAATTGGGCTTTTGGGCTTTGTTGTAACAAAGTTGGGTTTAGGCAAAATTTGTTGGATCCAATTAGGCCCAAAACCGAATCCAAAAGGTCCAATTATGACTTAATGGACCTTAATTATTTAATTGGGCCTAATGGGCCAAAATTAATTTAAAGGCTTATGGGGTAACTCCCGGATTGGACTTTGGTTATCGGTTTGACCCGAGTTGACCAAAAGTCCACGCCTTAAGAAATTAATTAAAAGCCCATTGGACTTTAATTAAATAAACGTTGGACGTTAATCGGGCTTTGAGACCCGTTGCGATTAAATTTGGAATTTAAGTCGTATAGGTTCATTAAATATAGTGTAATGTTTAATTTGGAATTAAATAATGAATTAGTATTAAATACATATTAAATTGGATTTAATGTTGTAGTTTAATTTAATTCAAGAATGTGTACTTTGAATACTTATTCGCAAAGACGAGTTTGACTCGCACAAATCAAATCGTTGTTTGAACATTGGATGATCACTTAATTATCAGATTAATTAATTGGATTGATTGATTAACATGCTTGTGTGAATACATGGTTGCGATGCATGAATAATGTATATCGGATGGATATTAGTCGGGTGTGACAATTTTGGAAATTGTAATAAATTTGATTTATTAATTGGACCTGCGTGTCCAGCCTTATCACCTCTATACTCTTTGTATTCTCTTCTCACCTATTCCCCTCAATGTATATGAGGTTTCTTTAGAAGTGTAGTGTAACGGGTAGAAGTAAATACATGTGCTAGCTTTAGAGAGAAAATGAGAGATATGATCTAGGATCAATGTAAAGTATCCATCCGCATATCATTATTATTTATTTCATATGCGCTTTATTAAGTGTTTAGAATGCATGTTTAAGGGTGTATGGGATGATACCTTAATAAAGATAATAAATTGGTAGCCAATTTGCACGCGAAAAACCCTCGCTCAATATCAAGTGTTTTTCCTTCCATTAGTGATTCTTACTCAAGATCCGAGATTGGCATTGGGTTGTTGGCCAAAGTCAAGCCCTTTATCCGTCGAAGATGTGTTTGAATCACGAGAGTTTTGTTCCATATCGGTGTCTTGTCCAAGTTGTGGTTTGTTGGCCAAAGTCAAGACCACTTATTGTCCATCGACATTGATTACGAAGCTTTCCATGGTCAATGGGTCACACTTGACTGGGATCACTAGGTTTGTTGTGCCAAAGCCAAGGCCTAGTTGATTCAGAGGAAAAAGGTTAGGTAATACATTGGATGTATTGGCATATATAAGATAATGTTTAGGATTTGGATATCCGCCTACTGGATCTAGGAATTGGATGAGATCCAATTGATCTTCGAGATCTACCTAGTTAATTATCATACAATTTGTTGGCCAAAGTCAAGATTGTGTGATATTTAACGGGATCCTAGCCCACTAGGAAACACGGTTTCCTGAGTACTCGACAGAGGGTTAGAGGCTCGCCGAAAAATAGTGGGAGGCAAGAATTGAATTTGCAATACTCTTTCAATTACTCGCCATACGCGCTCATTCAAATTATTTCGTCGTTAGATTAAATGTTAGTTGGACTAATATTTAAATTGTTGTTTTAATAAACAGTTGGACTGTATTATAGTTGATTATATATAATTGGATTATATTAATCAATATATTTGAATTAATTAATTTCAGTTTACAGTTGATTTTATAATTGGATTATAGTAATCAATGTAATTGAGGTTAATTAATTTGGATTATATTTGATTATATAGTTGGACTATTATAATCATTATAATATATATAGTACCACTAATCGTTGATTAAATAGTTGGACTATTGTAATCAAGATAAAATTGAAAAGTTGGATATTTAAAATATAATCTGGGATTAAAATATTTTAAATGATTTAATTTTCAAATTGGGAATAATAATAAGTTACTTTATTCAAAAAATAACTTATTATACCTTAAGCCCAAAATTAAGCAAAATAAGTAGAGCATAAAATCTTTGGAAGATTTATGTGATGATGACTTTAATGCTTAATTTAATATACTTGTCATAAATCTAATTTTAGATTTAAGAAGTATCAAAATTGCAATTTATAATTCTTGGAGAATTAATTGACTATTCTAGAGGAGATAAAGTCAAAGTTTGCAATTGGGCATGTAGCACGAGGTGCACATCGTTTCGATATTCTAAAAAACCAAGGCTTGGCCTAAGGTTCTAAAATATTGAAAAGATAATTCACATATACCAAAGTGACTACCATTTGGATATGGCAGACACGAAGGAATAAAGAAAGGGCGAGGCTCTAACTTTAAAAATATTTGTCAAAGTTATGTTCACTACTAATATTGAAATTGGATTTTAAATACTTAGTGTGGTACATAAAATATATGAATTGATGTTCAGAATCCGCTATGAGCTGGATACTGACTTCAAGCCGAGATTTCTCTGCGAATCGGAAACGAGACGAAAGTCGATGTTTCGACCGTAGATACCTAAGTTTAGGTACCACCCTTTGGGTAAATACTTAAATTAGGAACTGTTATAATGTAACTAGTTTGACTCGAGACATTATCTCTATATCAGTGTTTAATCTGTTGCGGATAAAACCTTTATATTATAGAACACTAAGTGTTTTATTATATAAAGATGATACTGAGATAAATACATTAGATGTAAATAACAGAATTTATATTTTGAATATAATTAAAATCTCAAACATATAAAATGACAAATAAATAAGCTCAAATTGATTTGATCAATAGAGACTTATTTGTGGCATTGTTGTCTAGGACACAATTTAACGAGACTCGTATATCCACACTTTTGAAGAGTGGGTACTGGGACTGATTTGACTATTCAAATTAGGTCTGCGAATCTAGTTTATTAGGTAAAGTACCTAAAATACTATTTACTTGGTAATAGTAAAAGGGCCACCGATCTGTTAGCCCTATTCATGGTGAAGTAAGTGGGCCCATGTCTAGCTAGGCTAGATGTAAATATGAATATTTCGTGACCTTAAACGGATGTGGATCACGTTATGGTTATGTGTTTCTTTTGAAGAACACAAATCGGAAACTTTTAGAGTTTCGACACGAAATAGACAACAGATCGGCTATAGTATTATACCGTCACGGTAATACCGTAATGGAAAATACTTAAGCAATAACTTTCTTATATACTTGAAAGAGTATAGTATTCTTTCAAATGGGGACTCCTCTCGGAACACGTCAAAGTGACGGTGTGTCCGAACGGATTAACCGAATTTTGTTAGACATAATAAGGTTAATCACGAGTCACTCTGAGCTACCATTTCCTTCAACGAATAAGTTTTAAATAGTGCAAGAACTTATTTTGAATAAGGTTCCATAATAATCTGTTTGACAGATATCATTAGATATGGACGGGAAAGAAACCGGTTTCTCATTCCTGATAATTTGGGTATGCCAGGCATAACGTTTGGATGATACCAAACTAAAAAACCCAAATAGGATAAGTGCCAAATGTAGGTTATCCTAGGGATACCATAAGTAGTACTTATACATCTCACAAGAGAACAATTAGATTGTTACTCACCATACGGTTTTCCTGAAAGAATACCGATATGCAGTGGTAAGTGGAGGGAGGATAGTATAACTCGATGGAAAAATCGTGAGTAATACTGTTCAAGGCACTGAATCTTAATGGAACATGAATAGTTCATCCAGGATGAGACTATTACCATTAATCTTCGAATACACAAGAACCACTTAGTTCGGATAGAGTCAGAAAACAACCTGGGGTATGGGTTTCTGATCGCACCTCATAAAGATGTCTATCTTATTGAGGAATACTAACTGACTACGTATGAGGAAGTGATACAAGGTATCAACTCCCTAATTATGGCAAAGTGTCATGTAATCCGAAATGGATTCCATGTATATCAACTATTTTGGATACTAGTTGTTGTACCACAAGGCATTGTGCCTATTGGTACATTAAACGTCTTCAAGGAAGACATACATGGAAGGCAACATACCAACGTACAAAGCTGGGCTTTTGACGGAAAGGTATCGTTATCAACATTGTGTTAATAACGGTTCAACCTTTTACCTGTTGCCGTGGTAAATCCATTTTGATGATGCTTGTTAATAACTGCATATTTCATTTATGAAATGTGTCAGTTGCAGATCAAAATCGCTTTCCTGAAAAGGAAACCTTTTGGAGGATGTTTACAACATCCTGACGATTTTGTATAACCGACAAACAAGGTTTGCGGGTTATTCGATCCATGTTTGGATTGAAATAAGCATAAGGTTCTTGGAACTGTCGTTTTGAAATAATCATAATGGTTTATGATTTGACTCAAAACGAAATAATTCTTGTGTATATAAGGAGGTTAGTGGGAGGGCACTGACAATGAAATTCCCATAAAGCAATTGGTGAAAGCTTGGCTTTCATAGATATTCTTTCATAGAAATTCTCCGTAGAATTCTGGGGAGTAACAACCTTTATTCAATGAATAAAGATCTACTGGGATAGATTTGGAGTTGTTAACACTCTGGGAAATTGTACATTTAAAATGTACCTGTATTGGTGTCTCATACGCTTCGAGCATATGGAGTCACAATCAGGTCAATCCAAGTTATAGTCACTGGATTGAAGATTAAGAACATCCGTTAGTATCTTAGAGAACTAAGGATGCTGTCTTAGTCTATGGAGAAGGAGAACTTGAAGTGACTGAGGTCACTGTAGCAAGTTTCCTATAACCGATAAAGACGACTAAAAGTCGCAAACGGTACTATATAGTTTGAATAACGGTACAGTGAGCTGGAAATCTTCCAAGTAAGATACTGTTACCGAATAAACAACAAATGCGGGTTGTGGCTGCAGTTGAAGCAGCAATAGAAGTCATTTGGGTCGATACAAATCTAATTAGATTAGATATAGTTCTGTTAGCAGCTGAGCTAGGCATCAGCACAGGCTAAAGAATTAATGGTCTCATCAACGATCCAGATACATACTTTGATACTCATCTGATTCATTCGGATCATACATCGTGGCGATGTGATGATCGAATAAATCGCATCAAGATGATAATCATGCAAATCCGCTGACGAATGCATTTCTCAGCAGTTTGAGCCAACCGTACATAGTTCAGGTGTAGGACACTTGAGTGACTGGCTATGTGCCAAGTGGGAGATTGTTGGACAAAATGACCCATAGCGTCACTATTTGCACAGATCATTGTGTTGTTGTAGCAAAAACTATGTGACAAGGAAATTGCACTCTCATCATTTGTGATTAGATCACCATAGATATATAAATGAAGAGAGGTCCCTATGATTAGTTCCTCGACTGAGAATGATATGAGACAGTATCAGTCCCCGAAGGTTTAATCATTAAATATCCCTAGCCGGAGTATTATCGAGACTGGACATCGATAATGCAGAATAGGCTAGTATTGCACTTGTGTGCGTTGTGAGGGCACAACGACATAGTTCTCATATATATAAGTATCGGATACTTATGCAAGTGCGATAGGAGGTCGTGTTTCACCGATGGTACGGGAAACAGTTTCGCTCTGGATAGACCCCTCGGAATCCCATTGGTATTATGACTATGTGTCTATGGGAGGCCGAAATCAAGGTAGGTGTGTATAGTCTTAACCTGAGACTTACATCGCTAATACTTGCGATAATCGGTAGACTTTGGTCTTGGTGGTACATGGCTTTAACCGGTTCTGCGTACACCACTTCTGGGTTTATCAGAGAGTCGTAGTGTATTGGGTGTGATGTCAAGATGGAAGTATCACTCCAGTCATAGTGGAGATGATGTCACGCAGGATACGGTATTAGTGCTCTTAAGTGCTGGCCGGCCATCGGGATATTATGACAAGGTCATATATATCCGATTATAGAGACTAGTTACCAGACATTTATCCAGCCTCAGCCCTAGCACGTGACTATCCGATACTGGGCTGATATACGCAATACTACGGTATACTATACTTGATACAAATCTATATATTCCTGTAAGTATATTTCTGGAGAATTGGGTAGGCATGGCGCTTTGCTAGAAGCCAACCTTGTCTTGTAAATCGGTATAAACGTAGTACGAGGTACTTACGTGTTCGGATAGTCCGACGACCCGATTTACTGCCAACATATCGGAAATCTCATGGGTCGCTTCCTGAAGATTCACCGATGACGTATAACTCGCACTTAATTAATCTGGGATTAATTAGAGAGAGAGAGAAAATTAATCTGGGATTAATCACAGAGATATTTTATCTGGGATAAAATGCTAATTAAAGAGAGAGAACGATTAATTTGGAATTAATCGATAAAATAATATATTTGATATATTATTAGAAATTGGATTTTGACGCGGAATTGAAATTAGATTTTAATTAGGGCGAACGAATTAATTTAGAATTAATTCGTTAGCGACGTGAATAGTGAATTCACTAGGCGTAATCATTTAATTACGACACGACGGAAAATTCGTTAATTTGGAATTAGCGAACCCGAACCCGAGCCCGAGAGTGATTGCGAGCGCATTCGCATTTCGAATTCGAGCGCGGCACGCAAGTCACATCAAGCGTCAAATCGCTAGTCGCATCAAGCGTCAAATCACATGTCACTTTGAGTGATGTGATGTGACATGACATGCTGTCACTTTATTAAAGTGACTTGATGTGAATAGTAAAAGGTGAAAGGACTTTTGCTTTTTGCTTTTTCCACTTGACTTTTGTATTAAAGTAATACATATGTTTATTTATTTATTTACTTGGTAAATGAAATAAATATATAATAAATGTAAAAGCTTTTCTCTCTCTCTCTCACCACTCTCACGCACTTCTCTTTTCCCTATCTTTTCTTCTTCCTTCTCCTCACGGTTTTGGAAACCGATTCTTGTTCTTCAAAAATCTGGGTTTGACCGAATGAAGAAGAGAAGCAAGGAAGATGATAAGTGCTAGCACACCACATGGGTTATATTATGGTGATAGGGAAACGAATTTATGAGCTTGGAATTCCTTATTGAAGCTTGAAGCTTGGAGCTTCAATGGTGTTCATCAATGGCCGAATATGGAGGATTTCAAAACGCCCAAAACCGCACAGCTCACTGTCAATGAGAGCTACTGCCGACTGCTTTGAGGAAGAAAATGGGTTGTGTTCTTCTTCGCATCAAAACCGACCATTGTGAGTATATTCCGCACTTCCTATGTTGTGTATTCATGCGTTTTCTTGCTTGATTTGTTAATCTTGGGACCTATATTAGAACTCAACACGAAACATATATGTAATATTTATGCCAATATATCCAATATATTTTCCTAATCATTTCCTCTGAATCAACTAAGCCTTGGCTTTGGCACAACAATTTAATGATTCCAGTCAAACGGGACCCATTGACTTTGGAAAGCTTCGTAATCGATGTCGATGGACAAGAATTGATCTTGACTTTGGCCAACAAATCACAACTTGGACAAGACATGCGATATGGAACAAAGCCTTCATGATTCAAACACATCCACGATGGACAAAGGTCTTGACTTTGGCCAACAAACCAGTGCCAATCTTGGATCTTGAGAATGAATCACTCAATGGAAGGAAAGCGCTTAATATTTGTTGAGGGTTTTTCGCGTAAATTGGCAACCAATTTATTATCTTTAATTAGGTCTCATCATATACCCTTAAGCATGCATTCTAAAAGCATAATAAGGCGCGATAAAATTAATAATGATATACCGATGGATATAAAATACATTTTGTTCCTAGAACAAATCTCTCCATTTCCTCTCTCCCGCTAGCACTATTCTTACTTCTACCCAATTACATAATACTTCTAAAGAAACCTCATTTACATTGAGGGGAATTGGTGAGAAGAGAAATACAATGAGAAAAGAGGTAATAGGCTGGACACGTATGTCCAATTTAATAAATTCTAAATTTATTACAATAATTTCCAAAATTGTCCTCACCATTCTAATATCCATCCGATATACATTATTCATACATACATCCAAGTATTCACACAAAACATGTTATTCAATCAATCTAATCTAATTAATTAATATTTGATTAATGACCATCCAATGTTCATACAACGATTTGATTTGCTCGAGTCAAACTCGTTTAAGAATAAATACTCAAAGTAAGTATTCTTCAATTATATCGAACTACAATTTTAAATCCAATTTAAATTGTATCCAATACTAATTCATATTAATTCCAAATAAATAATTACACTTATTTATATGCCTTAAAGACTTAGATTCAAAATCCAATCTTAATGGGTCTCAAAGGCTCAATTAGTATCCAATATTATTTAATTAAAGTCCAATGGGCTTTTAATTAATTCTTTAGGCTTGGGCTTTCGGCCAAAATGGATCTAACCTATAATGCCTAGGCCCAATAGGAATCATCCTATGCCATAAAATCAATTTTGGCCCATTAGGCCCAATTAAATTATTAAAGGCCCAATAGTAATATTTTGGACTTTATGGAAATGGTTTAGGCCCAAATGTAATCGAAGACTAAAATTTGGCCCAACCAAGTCCATTAGCCCAAATACAACAATTAAATTAATACAACATTCCAAATTATATATTAATTCAATTAAAGTGCAATCACCATAATTAATTAATTAACCTAATATTTCCAAAACATTAATTTAATCTAATTACTCATGCCTAATTCCCACATTCATGTCCGACACAAAATTTGGACAAAATCAATTCTATAACATGCTTCACATCTCACAACAATACATGAAATTAACATCCAATTTTAATTTCACTCTAATTAAATCAACAATTAACATTCAATTTCATGTGAATCAACATATCCAACTGTTTAATTCAAAAACATTACCATGAGCAATTCCTAGAGTATTCGGCCAAAGTATAGATTTTAGGGAAAAATAATCTAATCCATTTTTCACAAAATCAATCAAGCATAACTCCAAGTCATCATCATCCAACCATGTCCAAACAACCAATTTAGGCATTTACAAGCTCCAAGCAAAAATCCATAAATAAAGTCTATAAGCCCTAGAAATTAAATCATGCTTAGATCTCGCTCTGATACCATTGTTGGTGTCCTAGACATGCCACGAGATCTCTAAGTGTGATTCGTGTGTGAATAAAATCAAAAATAAGTTGTGGACGACTTACATTGATCGGCTTGAGTTCAAAACTTTCATGGATGTTGAAGCTTCCAAGCTCATGGGTGAGTATCTCTATCACCTTCATTTGTCTACTATATGTGCTAGCAAGAACAAATGGAACAAATTTTATCTCCCAAGGAGAAGCAAATTTGCCCTATGGAGAGAAGTAAGCATTCGACATGTCTTCAAAAGACAGAGGCCAATTGCTTTTCGGCCTTAACAAATCAAAAAAGCCAAATCAAAAGAAGAGAACAAATTGCTTTTTATTTCAGCTAAGCTGATCAGAGAGAAGAAGCCAATTGTTATTATTTTTTCGGCTTCACTTTTTATAAAGTCAGTGGCCATTTATATTTTAAAAGGTAACCAACAATTGTTTTTTTCATTTTTAATATTTTTTGGCCACACAGTCATATTACTTCAAAAGTAACAAAACATAAGCCAAAAGGCTTTCGGCCAATCAAAGAAAATGGAGCATTTAATGCTTTTGTTCCTTTACAACCTCTTAAAGCAAGTGTAGAGGCAAATGGCCTCTAGGCCAAAATCAACCTTTTTTAAGGCCATTCGGCAAAAATCAATTTTAAGGGCCATCGGCCATCGGCCATCGCGCAAGGAGAGAGAGATAAGAATTTCAAAAAATTAAATGTGTTGAGTGTTTTATCAAATCCAATTTATTACATTGCCAACCACTCACATCAATTGTTGTCAATTGATGTAAGTTATGGGTCCCACCCATTTAATTCAAAATTTGGTTGGCTTACACAACACACTTTGGGCTCGGGTTCGTTTAATCCGATTAAACGAATTTTCCGTCGCGATATAATTAAATCCAATTTAATTAAATAATAATACCCAATAATATTATTATGACAATAGCTCGCGAATTAATTCTAAATTAATTCGTTTGCTAAAATTAAAATCCAATTTAATTTCCCGTTGAAATCCAATTTCAATTAATATATCTAATATATTATTTTAGCCCAATAAATAAAATAAACAGTAAAATCTAATTTAACTATTAAATTTATTTTACTGATTAATTCCAAATTAATCGCGTTCTCTCCTCTCGACGAATTTAATCCCAGATAAATTCACGACGCAATTAATCCCAAATAAATTATCTCTGATAATTAATCTCAGAATAATTCTTGCCGTAATTAATCCCAGATTAATTTTCTCTCTCTAAATTAATCTCAGATTAATTTTCTCTCTTTTAATTAATCCCAGATTAATATTGTTCGAGTCAAACATCGTCGGTGAATCTTTGGGATGCGACCCAAGAGATCCCCGGATATGTTGGCAGTAAATTCGGTTATCAGACTATCTGACTACGTGCAAACCAGGTACCACGTTCTTACCGATTTACAAGACATAGTTGGCTTCTAGCAAAACACCGTGCCTACCCAATTCTCCAGAAATATTCTTCTAGAGAATACATGATCTTTGTCAGGCTTAGTATACGTAGTATTGCATATTACGATCCAGTATCAGATGTCACATGCTAGGCCTGGGGATGGAGTTGTGTCTGCCCCGTACGAAGCATATATCAGATCACTAGCAACCATTCTCTTTATGATCGGAAAGTCATGACCTAGTCATACTTCCCCGATGGCTATAGCACTTAGAGTACCAGTTCTGTATCCCTGCATGATAATCATCTCTATATGACTGAAGTGATACTTTCGTCTTCACATAACACCCAATACACTACGATTCTCAATATACCCAGAAGAGGTGTACACAGAACTTTTTAAAGTCTCGGACGACCAAAACCAAAGTATATTGATTGTCGCAAGTATTAACGATGCAAGTCTCAGGTTAAGACCAAATACACCTACCCTGATTCGAACTCCCATAGACACATAGTCATACTACCAATGGGATTCTGATGGGTCTATCCAGAGTGAAGCTGTTTCCGTACCATCGGTAAACAAAACCTCCTATTTGTTGGACAAAATGACCCATAGCGTCACTATTTGCACAGATCATTGTGTTGTTGTAGCAAATTAACTATGTAACAAGGAAATTGCACTCTCGTCATTTGTGATTAGATCACCTTAGATATATAAATGAAGAGAGGTCCCTATGATTAGTTCCTGGATTGAGATGATATGAGACAGTATCAGTCCACGAAGGATTAATCATTAAATATCCCTAGCCGTAGTATTATCGAGACTGGACATCGATAATGCGGAATAGGCTAGTATTGCACTTGTGCGCGTTGTGAGGGCACAACGGCATAGTTCTCATATATATAAGTATTGGATACTTGTGCAAGTGCGATAGGAGGTCGTGTTTCACGATGGTACGGGAAAAAGCTTCGCTCTGGATAGACCCTTCGGAATCCCATTGGTATTATGACTAGGTGTCTATGGGAGGCCGAAATCAAGGTAGGTGTGTATAGTCTTAACCTGAGACTTACATCGCTAATACTTACGACAATCGGTAAACTTTGGTTTTGGTGGTGGGGGATCTTAACTGGTTCTGTGTTCACCTCTTCTGGGTTTATCAGGAATCGTAGTGTATTGGATGTGATGTCAAGACGGAAGTGTCACTCCAGTCATAATGGAGATGATGTCACGCAGGATACGGTATTAGTGCTCTTTTAGTGATGCGCATCCAATCGTGATATTATGACCAGGTCATGAATATCCGATTATAGAGACTAGTTACCAGACATCCGATATGTGTTTCGGACGGGGCAGACACTTATCCAGCCCCAGCCCTAGCACGTGATTATCCGATACTGGGCCAATACGCACAATACAATTGTATACTACGCTTGATACAGATCTAGATATTCTTTGATGAATATGTCCGGAGAACTTGGGAAGACTTGGTGCTTTGCTAGGAGTCGACCTTGTCTCGTAAATCGGTAGAACGTAGTACTTGGTACGTACGTGATTCGGATACTCCGACGACCGTATTTACTGCCAGATTATCCGGGGATCTCATGGGTCGCTTCCCGATAATCCACCGATGACGCACAACTCGCACTCTTGAATAATCTGGGATTATAATAGAAGAGAGAGAAAAATTAATCTAGGATTAATAACGGAGATATTTTATCCGGGATAAAATGTCGTCTAAAGAGAGAGAACAATTAATTTGGAATTAATCGATGAATTAATATATTCGATATATTAAACGAAATTAGATTTCGACGCGGAATTAAAATTAGATTTTAATTCGGGCAAACGAGTTAATTCAGAATTAATTCGTTAGCGACGTAAATAATAATTTCGCCAGGCGTAATTATTTATTTAAATTCGATTGAATTAACGTCGCGACGTAAGCTCGGTATTTCGAAAATATCGAACCCGAACGCGTGAGTGCACGTGGGCCCACTTTCATTTGGAAACGTGTGGGGCCCACATGACACATGTCATTCTAATGCTTTGCATGTAGATAGTGTACAATGCACTCAATGTTAATGCATGGAAATTGAGTGTTTGACACTCTAAGCTATTGCATGTGTTGTGTCATAAATTTATTATTAATTTAATAAATTATGGCATAAATATAAATTGATTTTTGGTAAATCATTTTAATAAAACATAACACATTTTTCTCTCAAAATTTCTCTCCTCCTCTCACGGTAATGGTGGCCATTTCTTCACTGGTTTTGAACCAGTTTGGGCGTGAGTTTAGGGGAGCAAGAGTTGGGTTTTCATGGTGAAAACCGCAAGTGCTAGCACACTACGAGTCTTGCGAAGGTGGTAGGGAGGTTCCCCCATGAGACGAGATCCATCCGACGAAGATTGGAGCTCCGTTTCTTCACTCAATATTCTGTTTTGCAGGGACAGTGGACTGCATGCAGTGGGCGTGAAAGGCAGTACGTTTTTGGGCTTGAATCGTCTCCAAATCGACTCTACCGATCAATGTGAGTATTCCGCTACCTCCGTTGATGTGTTCACACATAATTTCATGTCTTGTTTGATCTTGGGACCTTATAGAAAACCAACACTATTACACTTGCATGAGTATCCAATACCCAAATATATGATAACTATGATGTTACGCTTCCATAACACTCACAAGTGTAATACTAGCCTATTCCACATTATCGATGTCCAGTCTCGATAATACTACGACTAGGGATATATAATGATTAAACCTTTTGGATTAATACTGTCTCATATCTTATTAATCCAGAACTAATCATAAGGACTTTTATCATTTATATATCTAGGTAATCCAATTACAAATGATAAAAGAGAAATTTCCTTTGTCACATAGTTAATTTGTACAACAACACCATGTTCTATACAAATAGTGATGCTATGGGTCATAATTGTCCAACATTTCATGCCTAATAAGTTATAATGAATGTTCTATTTATTTCAATGAAATAAAATATGGAGATGATATTTTGAATAATGGTATCTATGTCTTACAAACTAAAAAAGAATGTTCACCCCTAACATATACAACGCTAACTCGAATATTCTCAATGAATCACTTCTATGGCACAGTCGCTTAGGTCATATCAATGAAACAAGATCAACTAAGCTACATAAGGATAGGTATTTCAGACCCTTCAAATATAAACCTTATGGAACTTGTGAGTCTTGTTCACTTGATAAAATGACCAAATTACCCTTCAAAGGTAAAGGACAGCGTGCAGCGGAGACATTAGAACTCATACACTATGATGTATGCGGACCAATGTCAGTCCCTGCTAGAGGTTGATTCTCCTACTTCATTACATTTATCGATGATCACTCGCGATATGTGTATTTATACCTTATGCGATACAAATCTGAAGCCCTTGAGAAATTCAAAGACTTCAAAGCTGAAGTAGAAAACTAGTTTAATAAAATTATTAAGTCACTAAGGTCTGACCGAGGTGGTGAATACTTAAGCAACGAATTTCAAGATTACTTGTGAGAAAATGACATTGTTCCCAGTGGACTCCTCCGGGAACTCCACAGCACAATGGGATCTCTGAAAGGAGAAATCAGACATTATTAGATATGGTCCGATCAATGATGCCAGACACGGATCTACCTCTTTCATTTTGGTGTCTTGCTTTAGAAAGTGCAACACTACTACTAAACCAAGTTCCTTCCAAGACTATTAGTCAAACACCATATGAGTTATGGTATGGGAAACATCATAGTGTTAGTTATCTAAGAGTTTGGGGATTGTAGGCATTGCATTTTTGTATGTGAAACCCGATGATGAGTCTCAATTGGAGGCACTACCTTTTTAGTTAAGGATATTGCGGGAAACGGTCGTCGGAAGGGAATCGGTATTTCGTTAGATCCTTGTTCACTTATTTAGCGTCAAGCTCACTTGTTGGACCTCTGTTTAGATCACCGTTGGCCCAGAAAAAAACCAAAACCCTTTTAATCTAGCCCCTACACGCCTAACCCACTCACCAAGCCAAACTAAGCCCACACCACATCTAGCCCACACGCCGACCATGACTAGGCCCACACGCCCATCACCCTAAATTACACCCAAATTAAATAAAATATTAAATAAAATATTAATTAGATAATGTATTGAATTAAATAAAATAAATAAACCATTTACCAATTAAATAAAACATAAAATATAAATATATTTAATTTAGATAAATCAAATATATTAACTTCCTAACTAAACAAAATCATATACTAAATTAAAGAAATATTATGCCTAATTAAATCACTCATAACCAATTATATATGTTGACTTCCTAATCTAAACCAATCTTGTCTCCATCAAATCCATTGATTTCCTTCTTAGACACTAAATTAAATCCCTTCATTGTGAGACAAGGAGTAGCCCTAGCCCTTCTCTATATAAACAACCTCTAACCAAGACATGCACTCCCCTGGCTCATACACACAACTCACACGCAAATCACAACAAAAAATCCCTAGACATTACACGCAAATCACAAGAAAGAAGCAACAAAATTTCTCTCCATCTCCTCCACTCTCACAAGCAGAATACCTAGCCCTCAGACAGCCCCCCCTTTGCCGCATATTTAGCCAACTTTCACAGCCCTAATCCACACCAAAATAAGCCTCAAATACAGTCCTAAAGTCTCACAAAATAGCCCTAAACACTCCCCCCCACTGCACACCAAAACAGTCACAATTAACGCCATTACTGCCCAAAAATCTGACCTGAAACAGCCCTTGTACTGCGCGCCTAAATCACTCCAAACAGCAGCCCAAATCCACTTAAAACATTCCCAAAATCCTTAAAATAGTAACCTAAAAAACTTCACTTATAATCCTTAAAATAATCACAAAAAAACTGCAATTAAACATTTAAAAAACACCAAAAACTGTCCGTGGAAACGTCAAAATAGTGACCTCAACAGTGAGCAGAAATTACAGAGGAAATAGCAGCAAAACGAAGGCCAAACAGCAAGCAAAACAACAAAACAGTGAGCTAATACACTAAACCAGTGAACCAGAGAAGTTGATGAGCTTTACCCTTCCGATCTCCGTGAAACGCAAGTCCGAAAGTCGGCAAAAAAGGTTAGACCTGAGGGTATTTTCCACATTCATTTTCTGTTTTATTTGTATTATTTATTGAGTATTGTCCGCATGATTGTTATGTTAAAATGCATGTTGTGGCCCTTGAGTAGATAAATATGCATGTATTACGAAATATTGTATGTTGTGGCCTTAGAATAAAATAAAAGATGTGTCAACTCTCGCGGTATATCGGATGGAAACTCAGACATAAATTTCATAGCCGATTCTGAATGGACGGTAGTATGTTCTGTACTCGGGATACAACTCTACGTATCACTTGAGTAAACGACACCTTCTTTTGTTTTTATTGCTTTGATTTATTTATTTTTCGTCATTTGAATTCCGCATGTTACTTGTTTATGCATGATGCAATCGAGCGCATGGGCTTAGTAAGTCGGATTATAGGTCCCTATTTGGAGGGGTTAAAACCCTTTACCACGATGCTTTGCCGCGCCAGTTGATGTGTGTTCGGTTGAATGTAAGATATATTCAATCGGGCATACTAAGTTTGATGTTATTGTAATTATTCTTTGTATGCATGATAAATATGTATGTATTACGAAATATTGTATGTTGTGGCCTTGGAATAAAATAAAAGATGTGTCAACTCTCGCGGTATATCAGATGGAAACCCGGACATAAATTTCATTGCCGATTCTGAATGGACGGTAGTATGATTTGTACTCGGGATACAACTCCATGTATCGCTTGAGTAAACGGCACCTTCTTTTGTTTTATATTGCTTTGATTTATTTATTTTTCGTCATTTGAATTCCGCATGTTACTTGTTTATGCATGATGCAATCGAGCGCATGGGCTAAGTAAGTCGGATTAAAGGTCCCCTATTTGGAGGGGTTAAAACCCTTTACCACGATGCTTTGCCGCGCCGGTTGATGTGTGTTCAGTTGAATGTAAGATATGTTCAATCGGTCATACTAAGTTTGATGTTATTGTTTTTATTCTTTGTATGCATGGGCTTAGTAAGTCGGATTAAAGGTCCCCTATTTGGAGGGGTTAAAACCCTTTACCATGATGTTTTACCGCGCCGATTGATGTGTGTTCGGTTGAATGTAAGATATGTTCAATCGGACATACTAAGTTTGTTGTTATTGTCTTTATTCTTTGTATGCATGATGCAATCGAGCGCATGGGCTTAGTAAGTCGGATTAAAGGTCCCTTATTTGGAGGGGTTAAAATCCTTTACCACGATGCTTTGCCGCGCCGGTTGATGTATATTCAGTTGAATATAAGATGTGTTCAATCGGGTATATGAAGTTTCATATAGTTATCTTTGTCTTTCTATTCATTGTAATGGAAAACGCATGGGCTTATTGTGTTGGACTAAAAAGGTTCTCCATTTGGGGGAAGAAAAAGCCTAAAAGGCTACATTTACCACGATATTTGCCGCGTCTTTCATATATTGATTGCATCATCTACCCCTGTCTCGGCTCGATCAATTACCATTGGTACATCCACATTATTAGCCCTTGCACTTTCCTTTGTTCAAACAAACCAGAACCCTCACACATACTGACCACCTTTCCACACGTCCACAGCCACCCTAGCCACCATAACCCTTCACTTAGGCTGCGCACCATAAGCCCTCCACTCACGCTAAGACCTCTATTTCAAATAGCCCCACTCACGCCACTGTCATCTACTCACGAGCTACCTTAAACCCACACAAACACCCTCAATGCACTGCCTGAATCACGCACGATCAGCGCACACTTGAACCTTCAACACCCATAAGCCATTCGCCTCACTCACAAGACCACGCCCTAACGCCACCTATCAGCCTCAACCCGCGCGTAAAGCCAACAATACCATTCATGCATGTATTATGAAATCCCATATAGTCATCCTTTTCTTTGTACGCATCATAATGAAAAACATATTTATTCCATTGGTTGCATCATTTACCTTAGTCTTGGCCTAACGTAGTATAATTTATATATCCATGTTATGATAGCATTTGAGTATTATTTCTTGTAGTATATCGAATGGAAACCCATACATATATTTCGTAGCCGATTCCGAATAGACGATAATGCGGTCTGTACTTAGGATACAATTCCACGTACCACTTGGAAAAGTGCTCACATGTGTGTTTGTGTCCATATTAGTTATCTTATTTTGCACCACGTCATAGCATGCTTACTTTAATGTCTAATTGCATCCTTAAGTGTCTTTTTGCATTATGTACTTAGTTGACTCTTTTATTTGTGCATGCACATGTAATGGCTATTTGTTTATGATATGTCTATGAAATCACATGTTCGCCATTATTGATTTGCCTTTATGTGTGCTTTTGTGGTTAGTGTGTGCTTGTGTTTCCATGAATACAATATGCCAATGAAGTTGTATGTTCGTAGCTACTTTGATGTACTTTCAAGCATGCAATCTTAGATGTGAAATATATGCAAATTTTAGGTGTAAGTTTTATTTTTGTGCCTATGGATTTAGAAGCATGATACTCTTGGAAATAAGTGTTACTTGAGCTTGATTAAATTATTACACAAATCCTTTCATTACAAGTGACATAAGTAAGGGAACATTCCGAACCCAACAGTTTGAGGTCTTCCCTTGCGATGGGTGAATGCGGCCTTAAATCTCAATTTCCCGGTTTAGTCCCCCGTGGCCACTCCGTACTCCCGACTAGGCCGCGAGCCTAGAACAACATGTGTCGCCCAGTTTCTGTGTTCTACAGTCTGGCGACTCCACTGGGGATAGAGAATCAGCCCCGAAATATTATCTTGTAATGTTTGGATTTATGTTCTAATTGACCGTGTCTATAATGGATAAAATGGGGGTTTAATCAAGGGCATTTTGAGGCTAGGTAATGGTTTGGTGTCTTTCTTCATTCACTGCCTTCCTAGAAGGAAAAGCTGTGAAGGCACCTATATGGCCATCTACTCGTAGCCTATTGTGATGGACTAATTTGGAGGACTCATTGTTTATTCCTGTCACCAAGCGATAAGAGCCAAAGAGGCTAGGGTACTTAAGAGAGCCTCGCTCCACCCTCCCTCTGGGGAATCTACAACGGGAAATCCATTTGACAGTCAGTCACACACCATATCTCATTGGCACGTACCTTAGTGTATAAAAAGGGAGCGCTCACTTGGTCGCTCGAACCCTTGATTGGGGAGACCTAGTTGTGGGCCACCCTTCACCGGTGAGAGTCTTTGTCTACACTCTTGCGAACCCACCCATAGACCGGGTTTGTATAGTTAAAGTAACAATTATTTCCTTGAATATGTGCTTGTGGACCATCCTCATTTGGATGCAGTTGGACTATTGTCAGAAATGCGGACTTGCTGGGCCATTTAAACTGGGGCAAGTTCGTACCTTATGACCACTAGGCCCAAAGCTTCTGAAATGTTGATGGGTCATTCTGTAGAAATCATTGTTTTATGTTTGCATTATCTTTCTTTTATGCTTGTGTTTGGGAACATCGTCGTTTGGATCCATTTGGACCATTTGTCATGGGATATTGGCTTGTTGGGCCATTTAAACTGGGACAAGAACGTATTTTACGACGATTGGGCCAAAGGCTTCTAAGTGATTGATGGGCCACTTTGTGCTTGTGTTCGGAACATTACAATTTGGATTTAGTTGGGCTCCTTGCCATGAGATGTGAACTTGCTGGGCCATTTAAACTGAGACGAGTTCACTCCTATGACAATTAGCCCAAAAGCTTCTAAAATGATAACGGGCCGATTTGTTTGAAAATTTTAGTTGATTTAGTATGTCATATATGTTACATGCATCTCATGCACCTTATACATACATATATCATGTTAAAACTCTCTATGTCTTAGAAATGCATCATAGATTCCTGTTGGGTTAGAAAAGAGGGAAGACTCACCAAAATACCGAGAACAGACATAAGTGAAATAGATATTGAGGTATCTCGTATGGATCAGTTGGAAAACAGTCTCACCAAGATTACTGAACAGTTTCAAGCCTTGACTACTGCTGTGGCTGGTATGGCTGTGCCCCGTGCTGGGGGAAATTATGAGAATGTGAGGCGTGAGGAGCCTCCGAATGGGTTGGGGGATGATATCCCCACTTATGATGATGATATGGCAGAGTATGCAGCAGGCATAGTATCTGGGTCTCAGGCAGAGTTACAGAAGCTCTGGGATCAGGTTGAGTCAGTTACCCGTAATATGAGGGGTAAGAATGAGGATTTGCTGGATTATGACACGCTGACTTTCGAATAACAGTTGCCGGCACAGTTCAAGATGCCCGACATGGCTAAATTTAACGTGAATTGGGATCCAATGGTGTCTCTGACAATTTGTATCAGTCATTAGTTCAGTTGACCTATCTAAGCGACAAGTGCAGAAGATGTTTAGAATGTCACTCGAGGGAGCTCCCGTGGTGTGTTACCACATTTTGGAGAAGAAAGTGAAGGAAGATTGGAGGGAGTTGGCTGACGCCTTCCTGAAGCAGTATGTCACTGACCTAGAGATCGATCTGTCACTCCGCGATCTGGAGAATGTTAAACAAAAATCAGAGGAGAGTTTTAAGGAGTATGTGGACCAATGGAGAGGTCAGTTGTTGAAAATACAGACTAGGCCTTCAGAGAATGATCAGATTAAAATGATTATCAAGGGCACCAAGCCCTCCATTTACAGCAAGTTGAGGAGGATGACCTCCATGATTACAGACTTTCGGCAGTGGAGGGAAACTATCATGGATATTGAGGAAGAAGAGGCCGAGAATAGAAAATTCTATGGTCTGAACAGGAGGCCCATTGGGGGGACATCGGGAACAAAGCCCATTTCTGCTGAGATTGCCGCTATCCGGAACCGGAGATTCTCCAACTTGGGAAGACCCTTGTCAAAGCTGCTAGAGAAATTGATGTGGCAAGGGCTCTTAAAACCCTTGGAAGCCAAATCATTACCCAATCCCCCACCATCACATTATAACTTAAGCCTTTTGCCTGGGAATCTGGGATAGTACTAGGGAAGATGAGACTGAGCAGGGGAAAAACTTTTGGCTTGATTTCTCTAGCAGTGTTGAGGAAGAAGTGAGGGGAATGACGCGCAGCGGTCGTTTTTACAATGATATGGCAGAAAAGGGTAATGAAGTTTTGACATATGGTAGAGAAGTGGTTGAGACTGCAGAAAATACTGAGGGGGATATAGTGCTGAGGCAATTGAGGAAGACTAGAGCACAAGTGAGTATCTGGGAACTGTTATGTGCATCTCGGGAGCATAGGCAGGCCATTGTTGAGGCCTTGAGCAAGATTGTGGTACCGGAAGATGCCAACCCTGCAATGTTTGTTGGGTCAATTCAGAAAGAAGCTTTCCAGATATCTTTTCCTGAGGATGAACTCCCAGCAGAAGGAAGAAATCATAATAGGCCTCTATTTATCAGGGCCGAGGTAAGGGGCAAGAGAACTTTATGTGTGATGGTGGATGATGGTTCGTCCATCAATGTGTGCCCGCTGAAAATTATGGCAAGATTGGGTATGAAAGCAACAAACTTGGACCCCTCCAGCATGACTATTAAGGCTTATGATGACAGCAAAAGGGGACTTGAGGGTACTTTTGTGGCTATGGTCAAGGTAGGCCCGATTGAAGATGAGGTTGAGTTCACGGTACTGGACATCCCGGCTACTTTCGCCTTATTGTTGGGAAGGCCTTGGTTTCACAAACTTGGGGGCGTGCCTTCCACTTTACATCAGATGATCAAGTTCCCGTATGAGGGAGAAGTTATTACTATCCGGGCTGAGATAGATAATGACGTGGCCGCCTTGGAGATACAACCTTTCACGAGGTTTCAGGTGTCAGCTACTTTTGAGGAGTGGGTGGATCCTATGGTGGCTAGGATCATGAACAAAATGAGGTTTGAGCCGGGTGAAGGTTTAAAATTACCAAATTTCAGAGGACAAACTACTTGGAAGGGTTTGGGGTACAAGTATGATGAAGAAAAGCCGAAGGTCAAGAAAAAAAGGGCCTGAAACTGATGGAATGTTTTGTGAAAGCTTCAAGATATCAAGGGGAGCCTGAGCATGTGGAAGTCAATGGAATTGTGGTACATGGGTTTGAGATCTTCCAGGATATGTTGGGTAAGAAGCCGATAGTTGAAGAAATTATGAAGAAAGAATAAGAGAATTGGGAGGAAGAATTGATGAGGTTGGAGAGCCTGACTATGGGAGAGGACAAAAACCCTGAGGAAAACCAGGTTGCAGAGGATGAAGTGTCTATATATGATGAAGACATTTACCTTCCTGATTTGTTTGAATGTACTTCCGCATTATCCAATAATAAAGACATTACTTTTGCTTACTTGCCTGAGTCATTTCCATTTACTCTGCACGAATCAATCATATTTGATATGAGTCCGGCCAGAACTACTGCATTTAACTTGGGTACGCTTGAGAACCCCAAGGAAATTCTGATTGCAAGTGAAGTTACCTCCGAAGAGAGGGAGAAACTAGATGAAGTGTTGGTCAGATATGCCAAAGTGTTTGCTTGGTCCTATGATGACATGCCTGAGGTAGACAGAAACATTGCCCAGCACACAATACCAACTTATCCGAATATGAGGCCAGTAAAATAGAAACTCCGACGGATGAGACCAGAATGGGCTGAGAAAGTCAGAGAGGAAGTTAAGAAACAGATAGATGTGGGGTTCCTAGAAGTAGTAAAGTATCCTGAGTGGTTGGCTAATATAGTGCCGGTGCCAAAGAAAGACGGGAAGGTCAGAATGTGTGTAGACTACAGAGATCTCAACAAGGCTTGTCCTAAAGATGATTTTCCTCTGCCGCATATAGATGTTCTGGTTGATAGGGCGGCTTTATCCGCTATATATTCATTTGCAGATGGGTTTTCAGGTTACAATCAGGTTCTCATGGCTGAGGAAGACAAACACAAGACTGCATTTGTTACTGAGTGGGGTACTTATTGTTACAAGGTAATGTCGTTTGGGCTTAAGAATGCAGGAGCTACTTATCAGCGGATGGCCACTACACTTTTCCATGACTTGATGCACAAAGAGATTGAGGTGTGGTGGATGACATGATGGTGAAATCAGAGACAAGGGTTGGGCATATCGAAGCACTGGAAAGGTTCCTTCAGAGAGTTGACAAATACAACCTGCAGATTAATCCCAAGAAATGTGTGTTTGTGGTGACATCAGGGAAATTGCTTGGTCATACAGTGGGAATGGGCGGAATAGAGGTAGATTCTGAGAAAATCAAGGCAATAACAGAAATGCATGCACCGAAGACAGAAAAAGAAGTCAGAGCATTCTTGGGGAAGATTCAGTACATCAGTCGGTTCATCGCTAATTGACATCAGTATATGAGCCTATCTTCAAACTGTTGAGAAAAATCAACCAGTGAGATGGAATGAACAGTGTCAGACAGCCTTCGACAAAATCAGAGAGTACTTGGTAAAGCCTTCTGTATTGAAACCTCTCCGAGACCGGGCAGACCTTGATATTGTATTTGGCTATAGAATCAGAAGCACTGGGGGCATGATGGTATGACAGCAGATGAGACAGGGGTAGAACATGCAATCTACTATCTATCGAGTAAGAAAAAGCTGCGTCCCGTATGAGCTCGGTATCAAGAAGTAGAGAAGATATGTCTTGCCGTGGTATGGGCTTCCGGAAAGTTGCGACATTTTCATCAGTCTTACAAGATACAGGTAGTGGCAAAGGAAAATCCTCTGAAATATATTAATTCGGTGCCTTCACTAGTGGGAAAATTGGGAAGATGGTTGGTATTGCTGACAGAGTTTGACATTGAGTATCTCACCTCCAAAGTGATCAAAGGGCGAGCAGTAACAGAGTTTCTAGCATTGCAACCTGTTGAGGGGGACAAGTATAAGTTTGAATTTCCAGATGAAGAGATCCAAGCAATAACAGTTCAGAGATGGAAGATGTATTTTGACGGAGCAGTGAATTACAAGGGAGCCGGAATTCGGATCGTGATAGTAACCCCCGAGGGTGAGACTTTGCCTTTGACCAAGAGGTTGACATTTAGAGTGACTAACAACATGGCCGAGTATGAGCATGTGTTTTGGTTTGGTAGAGCATTGATAGCCTTGAAGGCCGGGAGTGTGGAAGTCTACGGAGATTCTATGTTGGTAGTCCAGCAGATGCAAGGAGAATGGGAATTGAAAGAAGAAGTTGAAACCTTACATTTTTTACCTCAGAAAGTTGGCACAGGTTATCCCCGAGTGTAAGTTTCAGCATTACCGAGAGAAGAGAATCAGATGGCAGATGATTGGCTACACTTGCAGCGCAACTTCGGAAAATCCAGAAAAGTTAGTGATGAGACCGTTGATATGAGACCGTTGATACTGACAACAGAAAGCAGACCTGTTTATGAGATAGAAAGAATTCTGGAAGTTGAGGTCGACAATGGTAAACCTTGGTATTATGACATTCAGAGGTATCTGGAACATGGTGAACTCCCGGAAGGGGCAGGCAGAAAAGACAGAATAGTCATTCAGAAGTTAGCTTCCCAGTATGCGATTTTGAAAGGGGAACTGTACAAGAGGCAAGCAAAGGGTATTTAGTTGAAGTGTTTGAGAAAAGAAGAAGCTCAGCATGTAATGGAAGAAATACACGCCGGGGGGGTATGTGGTCAGCATATGAACGGGTTGAATCTTCCGCAAGATAGTGAGACAAGGTTTTAAGGTCAACAATGGAAACAGACTGCGCGAAGATGGTAAAGCACTGTCCTGACTGTCAAGCACACGGTAATTTGGATCACTTGCCGCACACAGAGTTTCACGGTTTGTCAGAGCCGTGGCCTTTTCAGCATGGGGACTTGATATGATTGGAGAGATTCGACCGAATGCATCGAATGGGCATCGCTTCATAATGTGGCGCGGGAACTTACTTCTGATTGTGGGTGGAAGCCGAATCATTCCTCAATGTTACAGTAAAACAGATGGCAAAGTTTATAGCTCGGACTCATTTTTCGGTATGGTATGCCGATCATGTAGTGACAGACAACAGAGTTCAGTTTCAAGGAGAGACGAAAGCAATGTTGCAGAAATACGGGATAGGCCACCACAAGTCATCACCGTACAGACCGCAGACAAATAGGGCAGTTGAGGCAGCCAACAAGACTAGAAAGACGATTTTACCCAAGATGACAGAAAACTCCAGAGATTGGGCCGAGAAACTACCGTATGCTTTGTGGGGGTAGAGAACATCAGTAAGAACAACAACAGTGGCCACACCTTACTCTTTGGTCTATGGAATGGATGCAGTATTGCCGGTAGAAGTGGAAATACAGTCTATGAGGGTATTAGCAGAGGCAGAATTACCAGAACAGGAGTGGGCCGCACAGAGATTTGATCAGTTAGCACTATTGGATGAGAAAAGAACTGAAGTCTTTGTATCACATGCAGTTGTATCAGAAGAGACTAGCCCGAGCATTCAACAAGAAAGTACGCCCCACCAAGATCAGAAATGGTGATTTGTTTAAGCAGCAAGAGACGTCGATAGACAGACAAACGGGAAGATCAAGATAGCCTACTGGAAATGTGCAGACCCGTAGGGAATATGGAGAAAGATAGTGCTATAATGGGAAATGGAGCCGTGAAGCTATCAGACTGGACTAAACGAGTTCACGCGTCGATCAATGTAGACAGATTGAAACAGTACTTTGTCTGAGAGAGAAGCCGAGCAGTCACCAAGGAAATTGGCATAAAGACCTAACCCAACGGGATAAGAAAATCATTCATGCATGCACGTAACATTGCATTCTCTTCGTGTTTGTTTTTGTTTGTGTTCGCAGGTTCGAAGATAGGAGAAAAGCGGTAGAAATGAGCCAAACATCGTCAGTGCAGTTTCAGTTTTGGGGATGAGTCCCAGGGGGCGAGGCCCACATCAATAGTTTTTATGGATAAGTCCTAGGGGGTGAGGCCCATATCAGCTTGGGGACGAGGCCCATGTCAGCTTGGGGGCGAGGCCCATATTAGCTTGAGGGCGAGGCCCATGTCAGCTTGGGGGCGAGGCCATATCAGCTTGGGGGTGAGACCCATATCAGCTTGAGGGCGAGGCCCACATCGTCAACAGTTTTGGGATGCGTCCCAGGGTCGAGGTACCCCTGTTGACAGTTGCAGTTTCGGGATGCGTCCCAGGGTCGAGGGCCCACTACATCATTTGTTCTAGGGCGAGGCCCTCATTTCCGCGGTATCGGGATGCGTCCCAGGGTCGAGGTGCCCCCGTTGTCAGTTGCAGTTATTGGGATGCGTCCCATGATCGAGGTCCACTGCCAGCACCAACTCAGCTCGAGGCAGCAGACGACCAGGTAAGTGAAAATGCATTGCATAACTTTGATAGGATTGTTCAAAGTCACACATGCACAAGTCCCATCAAAGTGGGGGCGAATGTAGGCATTGCATTTTTGGATGTGAAACCCGATGATGAGTCTCAGTTGGAGGCACTACCTTTTTAGTAAGGATATTGCGGGAAACGGTCGTCGGAAGGGAATCGGTATTTCGTTAGATCCTTGTTCACTTATTTAGCGTCAAGCTCACTTGTTGGACCTCCGTTTAGATCACCTTTGGCCCAGAAAAAAACCAAAACCCTTTTAATCTAGACCATACACACCTAAACCACTCACCAAGCCAAACCAAGCCCACACCACATATAGCCCACACGCCCACCATGACTAGGCCCACACGCCCATCACCCTAAATTACACCCAAATTAAATTAAATATTAATTAGATAATGTAATTGAATTAAATAAAATAATTAAACTATTTACCAATTAAATAAAACATAAAATATAATCATACCTAATTTAGATAAATCAAATATATTAACTTCCTAACTAAACAAAATCATAAACTAAATTAAAGAATATTATGCCTAATTAAATCACTCATAACCAATTTAAATATATTGACTTCCTAATCTAAACCAATCTTGTCTCCATCAAATCCATTGCTTTCCTTCTTAGACACTAAATCAAATTCCTTCATTGTGAGACAAGGAGTAGCCCTAGTCCTTCTCTATATAAACAACCCCTAACCAAGACATGCACTCCCCTAGCTCATACACCCAACTCACATGCAAATCACAACAAAAAAGCCATAGACATTACACGCAAATCACAAGAAAGAAGCAACAAAATTTCTCTCCATCTCATCCACTCTCCACAACGAATACCCACCCCTTAGACAGCCCCCCCTTTGCCGCATCTTTAGCCACCTTCACAGCCCTAGTCAACATCAAAATAAGGCTAAAGTCACCCAAAATAGCCCTAAACACTCTCCCCCCCCCCCACTACACACCAAAACAGTCACAATTAATGCCATTACTGCCCAAAAAAACTGACATGAAACAACCCCCGTCCTGCACGCCAAAATCACTCCAAACAGCAGCCCAAATCCACTTAAAACAGTCCCTAAAATCCTTCAAACAGTAACATAAAAAACTGCACTTATAATCCTTAAAATAATCACAAAAAACTGCACTTAAAACCTTTAAAAAAACACCCAAAATAGTCCATTGAAACGTCAAAACAGTGACATGAACAGTGAGCAGAAAATACAGAGGAAACAGCAGGAAAACGGAGGCCAAAAAGTAAGCAAAACAGTGAGCTAAGACACTAAACCAGTGAACCGGAGAAGTTGAGGAGCTTTACCCTTCCGATCTTCGTGAAACGCAAGTCCAAAAGTCTGCAAAAAAGGTTACACCTGAGGGTATTTTCCACATTCATTTTCTGTGTTATTTTTATTATTTATTGAGTATTGTCCGCATGATTGTTATGTTAAAATGCATGTTGTGGCCCTTGAGTAGATAAATATGTATGTATTACAAAATATTGTATGTTGTGGCCTTGGAATAAAATAAAAGATGTGTCAACTCTCGCGGTATATCGGATGGAAACCCGGACATAAATTTCATTGCCGATTCTGAATGGACGGTAGTATGATTTGTACTCGGGATACAACTCCATGTATCGCTTGAGTAAACGGCACCTTCTTTTGTTTTATATTGCTTTGATTTATTTATTTTTCGTCATTTGAATTCCGCATGTTACTTGTTTATGCATGATGCAATCGAGCGCATGGCTTAGTAAGTCGGATTAATGGTCCCCTATTTGGGGGTTTAAAACCCTTTACCACGATGCTTTGCCGCGCCGGTTGATGTGTGTTCAGTTGAATGTAAGATATGTTCAATCGGTCATACTAAGTTTGATGTTATTGTTTTTATTCTTTGTATGCATGGGCTTAGTAAGTCGGATTAAAGGTCCCCTATTTGGAGGGTTTAAAACCCTTTACCACGATGTTTTGCCGCGCCGATTGATGATGTGTGTTCAGTTGAATGTAAGATATGTTCAATCGGGCATACTAAGTTTGTTGTTATTGTCTTTATTCTTTGTATGCATGATGCAATCGAGCGCATGGGCTTAGTAAGTCGGATTAAAGGTCCCTTATTTGGAGGGGTTAAAATCCTTTACCACGATGCTTTGACGCGCCGGTTGATGTATATTCGGTTGAATATAAGATGTGTTCAATCGGGTATATGAAGTTTCATATAGTTATCTTTGTCTTTCTATTCATTGTAATGGAAAGCACATGGGCTTATTGTGTTGGACTAAAAAGGTTCTCCATTTGGGGGAAGAAAAAGCCTAAAAGGCTACCTTTACCACGATATTTGCCGCGTCTTTCATATATTGATTGCATCATCTACCCCTGTCTCGGCTCGATCTATTACCATTGGTACATCCACATTATTAGCCCTTGCACTTTCCTTTATTCAAACAAACCAGAACCCTCACACATACTGACCACCTTTCCACACGTCCACAGCCACCCTAGCCACCATAACCCTTCACTTAGGCTGCGCACCATAAGCCCTCCACTCACGCTAAGACCTCTCTTTCAAATAGCCCCACTCACGCCACTGTCCCCTACTCACGAGCTACCTTAAACCCACGCAAACACCTCACTGCACTGCCTTAATCACGCACGATCAGCGCACACTTGAACCTTCAATACCCACAAGCCATTCGCCTCACTCACAAGACACGCCCTAATGCCACCTATCAGCCTCAACCCGCGCGTAAAGCCAACCATACCATTCATGCATGTATTATGAAATACCATATAGTCATCATTTTCTTTGTACGCATCATAATGAAAAACATATTTATTCCATTGGTTGCATCATTTACCTTAGTCTTGGCCTAACGTAGTATAATTCATATATCCATGTTATGATAGCATTTGAGTATTATTTCTTGTAGTATATCGGATGGAAACCCAGACATAAATTCTGTAGCCGATTCCGAATCGACGGTAATGCGTTCTGTACTTGGGATACAATTCCACGTACCACTTGGAAAAGTGCTCACATGTGTGTTTGTGTCCATATTAGTTATCTTCTCTTGCACCACGTCATAGCATGCTTACTTTCATGCCTAATTGCATCATTAAGTGTCTTTTTGTATTATGTACTTAGTTGACTCTTTTATTTGTGCATGGTATATCTATGAAATCACATGTTTGCCATTATTTGATTCGCCTTTATGTGTGCTTGTGTGGTTAGTGTGTGCTTGTGTTTCCATGAATACAATATGCCAATGAAGTTGTATGTTCGTTGCTACTTTGATGTACTTTCAAACATGCAATTTTAGATGTGAAATATATGCAAATTTAGGTGTAAGTTTTATTTTTGTGCATATGGATTTAGAAGCATGATACTCTTGGAAATAAGTGTTACTTAAGCTTGATTAAATTATTACACAAATCATTTCATTACAAGTGACATAAGTAAGGGACCATTCTGAACCCAACGGTTTGAGGTCTTCCCTTGCGAGGGGTGGGTGCCGCCTTGAATCTCATTTTCCCGGTTCACACCAGGTGGCGACTCCATTATTCTCCGGTTTAGTCCCTCATGGCTACTCCGTACTCCCGACTAGGCCGCGAGCCTAGAACAGCATGCGTCGCCCAATTTCTGCGTCCTACAGGGATGTGACGCATATATCAATCACAAGTGACATGTTGTCACATCACTCAAAGTGACTAGACATCACATCAATCGATCGACCAGTGATTTGACGCTTGATGTGACTTGTGGGCCGCACTTAAATTAGCAATGCGAGTGTGCCCGCAAACACTCCCGGCTCGGGTTAGCTAATTCTAAATTAACGAATTTTCTGTTGCGACGTAATTAAATAATTATGCCTAGCAAAATTACTATTCACGTCGCTAACGAATTAATTCTAAATTAACTAGTTCGCACGAATTAAATTTTAAATTTAATTCCGCGTCGAAATCCAATTTCGTATAATATATCAAATATATTATTTTTCGATTAATTCCAAATTAATTTCTCTCTCTTTAATTAATATTGTATCCCAGATAAAATATCTCTATAAATAATCCCAGATTAATTTTCTCTCTTTTATTAATTAATCCAGATTATAAGTGCGAGTCATACGTCATCGGTGAATCTTCAGGAAGCGACCCATGAGATCCTCTGATATATTGGTAGTAAATCCGGTCGTCGAACTATCCGAACACGTACGTACCTAGTACTACGTTTTTACCAATTTACAAGACATGGTTGGCTTCTAGCAAAGCACCGTGCCTACCCAATTCTCAAGAAATATTCTTACTGAATATGTGATCTATATCGGGCGTAGTATACGTAGTATTGCGTATTTCGATCCAGTATCGGATGTCACGTGCAAGGCCTGGGGCTGAAAATGTGTCCGCCCCTTACAAATCACATATCGGATATCTGGTAACTAGTCTCTATAATCGGATAAACATGACCTAGTCATAATATCCCGATAGCTGCAGCATATAAGGGAACCAGTTTCGTATCCTACATGATCATCATCTCCACTATGACTGGAGTGATACTTCCTTCTCGACATCACACCCAATATACTACGATTCTCAATATACCCAGAAGAGGCATAGACAGAAATTGTTAAATCCCTGGACAACCAAAACCAAAGTATATTGATTGTCGCAAGTATTAGCGGTGCAAGTCTCAGGTTAAGACCAAATACACCTACCCTGATTCGGACTTCCATAGACATATAGTCATACTACCAATGGAATTCTGAGGGTTCTATCCAGAGCGAAGCTGTTCCCATACTATCGGTAAACACAACCTCCTATTACACTTGCATGAGTATCATATACCCAAATATATGAGAACTATGCCGTTATGCTCCCACAACGCGCACAAGTGTAATACTAGTTTATTCCGCATTATCGATATCCAATCTCGATAATACTACGACTATGGATATTTAATGATTAAACCTTCGTGGATTGATACTGTCTCATATCATCTCAATCCGTAACTAATCATAATGACCTTCTATCATTTATACATCTTGGTAATCTAATTACGAATGATAAAAGAGCAATTTCCTTTGTCACATAGTTAATTTGTACAACAACACCATGATCTGTACAAATAGTGATGTTAGGGCCATAACTGTCCAACAATCTCCCACTTGGCCTATAGCCAATCACTCAAGTGTCCTACACCCGAACTATGTACGGTTCGCTCAAATATCTACTAAGGAAAGGCTTTCGTCAGCGGATTTGAAGTATTATCATCTGATGCGATTTATTCGATCATCACATCGCTACGATGTATGATCCGAACGAATCAGATGAATATTTGAAGTATATCTCTGGATCGTTGATGAGACCATTAATTCTTCAGCTGCTAACAGAGCTATTCCTAATCTGATTAGGGTTATTATCAATCCAAATGGCTTCAATTGCTGCCTCAACTACAGCAATAATCCACTTTTGTTGTTTATTCGGTAACAGTATCTTGCTTGGAAGATTTCCAGCTCAATGTTCCGTTATTCAAACTGTATAGTACCTTTGTTACGACTTATAGTCGTTTTTATCGGTTTAGGAAACTTGCAGTAGTGAACCGAGTCACTTCAAGTTCTCCTTCTCCATAGTATAATAAAGCATCTTTAGTTCATCTAAGATACTAAAGGATGTTCTTAACATCAATCCAATGACTATCACTTGGATTGGCCCGATTGTGACTCAATATGCTCAAAGCGTATGAAACACTAGGTCACGTACATTTATTTCAAAGTACGAGTTCTCGGAGAGTGCCAACAACTTTAAAATCTATCCCAGTAGATCTTTATCCTAGAATAAAGGTTGTTTCTCCCAAGAATTCTACGGAGAATTTTCATGAAAGCCAAGCTTTCACCGATAGTTTTATTGGGAATATCATTTCCAAGAAATGATATGTCATCATTATATAGGACAATCACTTTCAGTGCGCTCCCATTAATCTCCTCATATACACAAGAATCATTTTCTTTTGAATTAAATCATACACCATTATGATTACATCAAAACGATAATTCCAAAAACACTAGGCTTGCTTCAATCCATCCATTGATCGAATTAACTCACAAACATTGTTTGCTCGTTTTGGTACGACAAAACCGTCAGGATGTTTGTAATCATCCTCCAAAAGGTTTCCGTTAAGGAAAGCGGTTTTGGCATTTAGCTACCATATTTCATAAATGAAACTTGCAGAATTAGCAAGCATTATCCAAATAGATTCAGCCATGGCAACAATTAAAATGTTTCGTCATAATCGACACAATGTTGATAATGATACCTTTTCCCTATAAGCCCAGCTTAGTACGTTGGTATGTTGCCTTCCATGTATGTCTTCCTTGAAGTCTTATATAGTACCAATAGGCACAATGCCTTCCGGTACATCAACTAGTATCCAAACTTAGTTTGTATACATGGAATCCATTTTGGACTTCATGGCACTTTGCCATAATAGGGAGTCGATACCTTGTGTAACTTCCTCATACGTAGTCATTTCGTATTCCTTAATAAGATTGACATCTTTATGAGGTGTGATCAGAAACCCATACCCCAGGTTGTTTTTTGACTCTCTCCGACTCACGTGGTTCTTGTGTATTCGAAGATTATTGGTATAGTTTCATCCTTGATAAAATATTTGTGTTCCATTAAGGAATCGGTGTCTGGAATAGTATTACTCCGATTTTGATCGAGTTTTACTTTCCTCCTACTTACCACTGCATATCGGTATTCCTCTTAGGAAAACCGCATGGTGAACAACAATTACATTGTTCTCTAGTTAGTTGTATAAGTATTATACTTTGGTTTCCCTAGGATAACCCACAACATAGGCACTTATCCGATTTGGGTTTTAGTTTGGTATCATCCAAACATATGCCTAGGATTCCCAAATTTACAGGAATAAGAAACCTGATTTCTTTCCTGTTCATATCTAATATTAAGTCTGTCTAACATATTTTTATGGAACCTTATTCAAAATAAGTTTTGCACTGTTTAAAGCTTATCCATTTGAAGAAAATGGTAGCTCAGAGCGACTCATTATTAACCTTATTATTTCTAACAAAATTCGGTTTCTCCGTTCAGATACACGGTCAAACTGACGTGTTCCAGGAGGAGTCCTCATTGAAAGAATACTACACTCTTTCAAGTATATGAGAAAATTATTGCTTAATTATTTTCATCATGGTCCAATCATGATGTTTAATACTTTAGCCGATCTATTTGTCTACTTCGTGTCGAAACTCTAAAAGTTTCTGATTTGTGTTTCAAAAGAAACACATAACCATAACGCGATGCAACATCCGTAAAGGTCACAAAATATTCATATCCACCCCTAGCCTAGCTAGACATGGGCCCACTTACGTCACTATGAACAAGGGCTAACAGATCGGTGGCAGTTACACTTTTACCAAGTAAAAGGTGTTTTAGGCACTATGCCCAATAAACTAGATTCGTAGACATCATTTGGATAGAATCAAATTTGTCCTAGTATCCACTCTTCAAAAGTGTGGATATACGAGTCTTGTTTATTGTGTCACAGACAACAATGCCACTCATAAGTCTCAACTGATTAATTCAGTTCGAGCTATTTGTTTGTCATGTCCTATGTCCGAGATTTATATATATTCAAAATATAAATGTTGTTATTCACATCTAATGTGTTTATCTCAATATCATCTTTATATAATAAAACACTTTAGTGTTCTAAAATATAAAGGTATATCCGCAACGGATTATACTCTGATATAGAGATAATGTTTCTAGTCAAACTAGTTACTTTTAACAGTTTCCTAATTTAAGTACACACCTAAAGGGTAGTTCATAAACTTAGGTTTCTATGGTTAAAACAGCGACTCTCGTCCCGTTTCCGATTCACAGATCAATCTCATCTGAAGTCAGTGTCCTGCTTGTCAGCAGATTCTGCACATCTATATATATTTATGTACCACACTTAGTATCTAAAATCCAATTTTAATACTAGTAGCAAACATATTTATGGCAAACATATTTGAGGTTGGAGCCTTGCACCGTCTTCAGTTCCTTCATGTCTGCCTTGTCCATATGGCAGTCACGCTTCAATGACCCCGTTTGCCACAGTTTAGGCAGATATCTTGGGATATGTCTTTTGTCTTCTCAGAAGATTATAATGACTTTGCCTTTGCCCCTTTTCCACACTCCATAAGCCTTTGGCCAAGCCTTGGCCTTCTGGAATGTCGAAGTAAGATGCGCCTTCCGCTTCTTGCCTTATTGCAAACTTTGGCTTTGTCTCATTGAGTATAGCCATTAACTCTCCAAGAGTTTCTATTGCAATTTGTACTTCTAAGATCTAAAGATAGATATATGAAGATTCTTCAATTTCATTATCATTATAAGGATCTAATCCTTAGTTCTGAATAATAAATTAAGGAGTCTATTTGGCAAGCAAAAATGGATTAAGCACTAAAGTTATCATCACATGAATCTTCCAAAGATCATGCTATACTATTTGCTTAACTCCAGGCTTAGGCTCGAGATGTCACTATATCAAATAAAGTAACTTCTCGGTCACTCAGGACTATCCTGAGATTTTATTCCCAATTTTAAAATTAAAGTCGTTTAAATACATTTTCACCCATGATTATGTTTTAAATACTAATCTTTCAATTATCTTGATTCTAATAGTCCTACTATTTAATCAACGATTTTAGGTACTATTCATTATAATGATTATTATAGTCCAACTATATAATCAACTATAATTTAATAGATAAATTCAATTATATTGAATACTATAATCCAATTATAAAATCAACTATTAATTGAAATTATTTAATTCAAATATATTGATTACTATAATCCAATTATATAATAACCTATAACTGAAATAGTTTGAATACAGTCCAACTGTTTAATTAAAACAACATTAAATATTAGTCCAACTAATATTAAATTTATATTGATGAAAAATTGAAATGAGCACGTATGGCCAGTAACTAAACGAATATTGCAAATTTAATATTAGCCTCCCACTATTTTTCGGCGAGCCTCTAACCCTCTGTTAAGTACTCGGGAAACCTTGTTTCCTAGTAGGCTAGGATCCCGTTAAATAACACACAATCTTGACTTTGGCCAACAAATTTTATGATAATTAACTAGGTAGATCTCTAAGATCAATTGGATCCCATCCAATTCCTAGATCCAGTAGGTGGACATCCAAGTCCGAAACATATATCTTATATATGCCAATATATCCAATAAATTCCTAACTTTTCTCCTCTGAATCAACTAAGCCTTGGTTTTGGCACAACAAAATTAGTGATCCAAGTTAAGCGGAACCCATTGACCTTGGAAAGCTTCGTAATCAATGTCGATGGACAAGAATTGATCTTGACTTAGGCCAACAAATCACAACTTGGACAAGACACCAATATGGAACAAAGCCTTCACGATTCAAACACATCCTCGACAGACAAAGGTCTTGACTTTGGCTAACAAACCAATGCCAGTCTTGGATCTTGAGTAAGAATCACTCAATGGAAGGAAAAACGCTTAATATGTAGTGAAGGTTTTTCGCGTATTAAGGTTCTCATCATCATACACCCTTAAATATGCATTCTAAACACATAATAAGGCACGTAAATAAATATAATAATGATATGCGGATGGATACTTAAACATTGTTCCTAGATCAAATATCTCCATTTCCTTTCTCCCGCTAGCACAAGTATTACTTCTACCCGATTACATAACACTTCTAAAGAAACCTCATTTACATTGAGGGGAATAGGTGAGAAGAGAAATACACAGAGTCAAGAGGTAATAGGATGGACACGCAGGTCCAATTAATAAATTCTAAATTTATTACAACAATTTCCAAAATTGCCCTCACCCATCTAATATCCATCCGATATGAAATATTCACACATCGCATCCATGTATTCACACAAGCATGTTATCAATCAATCTAATCCAATTAATTAATCTGATAATTAATGACCATCCAATGTTCAAACAACGATTTGATTTTGCGCGAGTCCAACTCCTTTTGCGAATAAGTACTGAAAGTACGAATTCTTGAATTATATTAAACTACACATTAAATCCAATTCAATTTGTATTTAATACTAATTCATTATTTAATTCAAAATTAAATATTACACTTTATTAATGTGCCTTTACGACTTAGATTCCAAATCTAATCGTTACGGGACTCAAAGCCCGATTAACATCCAATGTCAATTTAATTAAAGTCCAATGGGCTTTTAATTAATTTCTTAAGGCATGGACTTTTGGTCAATATGGGTCAAACCCAAATACCAAAGCCCATTTAAGGAATCACCCTTATTTGATAGAAACCAATTTTGGCCCATTAGGCCCAATTAATATTAAAGGTCCATTAAGTCATAATTGGACTTTAGGGATATGGTTTTGGGCCCAATTGGATCCAACCAATTAGCCTAAACCAAACTTGGCCCAACCAAGCCCATTAAGCCCAATTACAACTTTAAGAGCCCAATTCCAAATTTAAGCCCAATTAATTTAATTTCAAAATTCCAAATTCATAATTAATTAACCAACGCATATGCCATAATTAATTAACCAAATTAATATTTCCAAAACACCAATTAGCCTAATTAATTATGCTCATTATCATCAACATATGTCTAACACATTTGAATCAAAAAATCACATCATTTTACATGCTTATAGTCACGACATTTTGGGGTTTTTCATGTCCAATTGTAAATCCAATCCAATTGAATCTCAAATTAACATTTCCCACTTGTTTCAAGTCATCCAATGATCAAAGGAACAAAAAATATCATGACTATTTAGGGCACTCAACCATTCGGCCAAGCCAATGGATTTGGTGAAAATCAATCTAATTCAATTTTCACTAAATTGATTATGCACAACTCAAAAATAACATAATATAAGCATTTTCCAACAATCAATTCATCAAAACATGCTCAAATACAATTTACCCAATTTTACCCTAATCAAGTTTCATGCTCAAAATGGCTCAAGATACCATTGTTGGATTTCTATAAAGTCCCAAGATCGATTTCAACCAAAGAAACACATATGTGAATACTCGTAAAAGCATGGCGGAATCATACTTACAACGATCGACTTTTGTGATGCGAGGAACAACAAAAACTTCAAGCTTGTCCTCCAAGGAGCTCACGGCAATGGCAAATTTTTGGCATCCATTTTCGGTCATTGTGGTCCTCCAAGCTCCAAGTTTTGTGTTGTGATTCCATGCTCACAAGTCGGTTTCCCTATCAACTTCGTAAGACTCCGGAAGTGTGCTAGCACTATTGAAAGTTTGCCACAAAATTTCCTTTGCTTCTTCTTCATGTCTCGGCAATGGCAGAAAAATAGAAGAAGAAAACAGCCCCTTGGGCGTGAGAGGGAAGATGAGAGAAGATGAGTTGTGTTGGTTAATTGATTTCCAAAATCAATTAAAACATATACCATATTTTGAATTTCCAAAAGTCAAAAGGTACAAGCATTAATGCTTTCCAACTACCACCATCAATCACAGGTGACATGTTGTCACATCACACAAAGTGACTAGACATCACATCTATCGATTGACCAGTAATTTGACGCTTCATGTGACTTACGGACCGCACTTAAATTCGCAATGCGAGTGCACCCACAAAAACTCCCGGGCTCAGGTTCGCTAATTCCAAATTAACGAATTTTCTGTTGCGACGTAATTAAATAATTATTCCTACCAAAATTATTATTCACGTCGCTAACGAATTAGTTCTAAATTAACTTTTTCGCCCGAATTAAATTCTAAATTTAATTCTACGTCGAAATCCAATTTCGTATAATATATCGAATATATTATTTTATCGATTAATTCCAAATTAATCGTTCTCTCTCTTTAATTAATATTTTATCCCAGATAAAATATCTCCGTAATTTATCCCAGATTAATTTTCTCTCTTTGATAATTAATCCCAGATTAATAAAGTGCGAGTCATACGTCATCGGTGAATCTTCGGGAAGTAACCCATGAGATCCTCGGATATGTTGGCAGTAAATCCGGTCATTGGACAATCCGAACACGTACGTACCTAGTACTACATTGTTACCGATTTACAAGACATGGTTGGCTTCTAGCAAAGCACCGTGCCTACCCAATTCTCCAGAAATATTCTTACTGGAATATGTGATCTATATCAGGCGTAGTATAAGTAGTATTGCGTATTTCGATCCAATATCGGATGTCACGTGCAAGGCCTGGGGCTGGAAATGTGTCTGCCCCGTAGGAAACACGTATCGGATCTCTGCTAACTAGTCTCTATAATCGGATAAACATTACCTAGTCATAATATCCCGATAGCTGCAGCATATAAGAGAACCAGTTCCGTATCCTACGTGATCATCATCTCCATTATGACTGGAGTTATACTTCCATCTCGACATCACACCCAATACACTACGATTCTCAATATACCCAGAAGAGGCGTACACAGATCCTGTTAAAGCCCTTGACGACCAAAACCAAAGTATATTGATTATCGTAGTATTAGCGGTGCAAGTCTCAGGTTAAGACCAAATACACCTACCCTGATTTGGACTTCCAAAGACACATAGTCATACTACCAATGGAATTCGGAAGGGTCTATCCAGAGCGAAGCTTTTCTCGTACCATCGGTAAACACAACCTCCTATTACACTTGCATGAGTATCCTATACCCAAATATATGAGAACTATGCCGTTATGCTCCCACAACGCGCACAAGTGTAATACTAGTCTATTCTGCATTATCGATGTCCAATCTCGATAATACTACGACGAGGGATATTTAATGATTAAACCTTCGTGGATTGATGTTGTCTCATATCATCTCAATCCGGAACTAATCATATGGACCTACTATCATTTATCCATCTTGGTAATCTAATTACTAATGATAAAAGAGGAATTTCCTTTGTCACATAGTTAATTTGTACAACAACACCATGATCTGTACAAATAGTGATGTTATGGGCCATAACTGTCCAACATGACCTCACACTATTTTCGGTGAGCCTCTAACCCTCTGTTGGATACTTGGGAGTGCATTAGGATCCCGTTAAATAACGCACAACATTGACTTTGGCCAACAAGCTGTATGAAACTTAACTAGGTAATCTCTAAGATCAATTGGATCTCATCCAATTCATAGATCCAGTAGGTGGACCTCAAAGTCCAAAACATATATCCAATATATCATCCTAACCTTTTCCTCTGAATCAACTAAGCCTTGGCTTTGGCTCAACAAGCTTAATGATTCTAGTTAAGCGTGACCCATTGACAGTGAGAAAGCTTCGTAATCCACGTCTATGTACAAAAGCGACCTTGACTTTGGCCAACAAGTCACAACTGCCCAAGACATGCGATATATAACAAAGCTTTCGTAGTTCAAACACATCCGCGATGGACAATGATCTTGACTTTGGCCAAAAAATCAAATTTAATCTTGGATCTTGAGAGAGAACCACTCAATGGAAGGAAAACGCTTAATATTAAAGTGAGGGTTTTTCGCGTAAATTGGCAACCAATTTATTATCTTTGATTAGGTCTCATCATTCATCCTTAAACATGCATTATAAAAGCATAATAAGGCACGATAAATTAATAATGATATGATGATGGATATATAATACAATTTGTTCCTAGAACAAATCACTCTTTTTTTTCTCTCCCGCTAGCACTTTACGTACTTCTACCCAATTACATAATACATTAGAGAAACCTCATTTGCATTGAGGGGAATTGGTGAAAAGAGAAATACAAAGAGATAAGGAGGTGAAAGGCTGGACACACAGGTCCAATTTAATAAATAAATACCATAGTTACAAAAATTTCCAAAATTGCCCCCACCTATCTAATTTCCATCTGATATACATTATTCATATAAATACATCCAAGTATTCACACAAAGCATGATGTCAATAAATCTAATCCAATTAATTAATCTTTGATTAATGACCATCCAATGTTCATACAACGATTTTATTTGCGCGAGTCCAAATCGTTTAAGAATAAATCTCAAAATAAGTATTCTTGAATTATATCGAACTACAATTTTAAATTGTATCCAATACTAATTCATGTTTAATTCCAAATTAAACAATTACACTTATTTTAGCGCCTTTTAGACTTGGATTCCAAATCCAATCTAAATGGGTCTCAAAGGCCCAATTAACATCCAATACTATTTAATTAAAGCCCAATGGGCTTTCAATTAATTCTTTAGGCTTGTGCTTTGGCAATTATGGATCAAACCCAAAATGTCAAGGCCCAATTAGGAATCACCTTATGCCAAAAAACGATTTAGGCCCATTAGGCCCAATTAAATTATAAAAGGCCCAAAAGTCATATTTTCACTTTATGGAAATGGTTTTAGGCCCAATTGGATCCAACCCAATTGTCCAAAACCAAACTTGGCCCATCCAAGCCCATTAGCCCAAATATAACAAATTAGCCCAATCTAATTTTAAAGACTAATTTATATTAACATAATATTCTAAATATCACATTAATTTAATTTAAAGTGTAATTAACACAATTAATCTAATGTTTCCAAAACACTAATTAATCCAATTAATCATGCTTAATTTCAAATTCATGTCCAACACAAAATTGAAGCAAAATCAACTCATCCATCAACATGCTCAAACTCACGGCAATTACATAGAATAACATTCAATTTTGATTTCAATCCAATTAAATCAACAATCAATATTCATTTCATGCATTTAACATATCCAACTGTCAAAATTCAAAAAATTACCATGAGCATTTAAGGGTTCAAGTTTCGGCCAAGGCTTAGGATTTGGGGAAATTTTTGATCCAATCAATTTCACAAATCCAATGATGCACAGATCCAATTCATCATCATCCAACCACAACAAAACAACCAATTTCGAATTTTAATACTCCAATCATAAAATCCCCAAATTAAAGTTTAGAACCCTAGATACAAATCATGCTTATATGGCTCTGATACAATTGTTAGGATCCTAGACATGCCAAGGATCTCTAAACAAGATTTGTGTGTGAATAAATCAAGTGAAAGTAGCAGAAATACTCACATTGATCGGAATGGAGATTTCAAAAAATTTCCTTGGATGTGGAAGCTCCAAGCTTGGTGTTGAATTCCAAACTGAAGGGTGAGTTTCCCTATCACCTTAAAAGACTCCTTAAGTGCTAGCTTGGATGAAATTTTGTAACAAATTTCAAGAACAAGAAGAGGTATATTCGATTATGCTTTTTGACTTCCCAAGTGCAATAAATATTGCCAACCACTTCCATCATCTTTTGACAACTTGATGTAAGTTAGAGTGGGTCCAACCAC
Source organism: Zanthoxylum bungeanum (assembly GCA_019454045.1). NCBI lineage: Eukaryota > Viridiplantae > Streptophyta > Magnoliopsida > Sapindales > Rutaceae > Zanthoxylum > Zanthoxylum bungeanum. The sequence goes on from SKCR01031876.1 coordinate 45,809, forward strand.
TTTAAATTTCAAATTTAAGTTGGCTTGTACAACACACTTTGGGCCCGGGTTCGTTTAATCCAATTAAACGAATTTTCCGTCGTGACTTAATTAAATCCAATTTAATTAATAAATAATGCATAGCAAAATATTACGAAAGTCGCTTACGAATGAATTCCAAATTAATTCGCTCGCTTGAATTAAAAACCAATTTTAATTCCGTATTGAAATCCAATTTCAATTAATATATGTGATATATTATTTTAGCCCAATTAAATAAATTAAATAGTAAAATACAATTTTAACCATTAAATTTATTTTTCCGATTAATTCCGAATTAATCACGTTCTCTTTTCTAGACGAATTTAATCCGAGATAAATTCTTGCCGTAATTAATCCCAGATTAATTTTCTCTCTCATAATTAATCCCAGATTAATTCTGTTCGAGTCAAATATCATTGGTGAATCTTTGGGAAGCGACCCAAGAGATCCCTGGATATTTGGCAGTAAATACGGTTGTCGGACTATCCGACATGTGTACCACGTACCATGTTCTAACCGATTCACAAGACATGGTTGGCTTCTAGCAATGCACCGTGCCTACCCAATTCTCCAGAAATATTCAACGAAGAATAGATAATTTGTATCAGGCGTAGTATACATTGTAGTGCGTAATACGATCCAGTATCAGATTGTAGGGGGTATTCGGGTCGGGCGCAGCGGAAGCGCGGTTTCAAGGTGCAAAACGTATTTCAAAACTTTTTCAAAATACCGAGTAAATTATTCAATATCTAATATGAATAATCTATTCGGATTCCACCCATAAACTAAAACATTACTCACATTTATGATCCGATCAATTGAGTATAATCCGACCACAAAAATGCCGACCACATTAGGTCCGACCAGACGAGGACCGACCACATAAGTGCCGACCACATTAGGTCCGACCAGACGAGGACCGACCACATAAATTCCACCACATTAGGTCCGACCAGACGAGGACCGACCACATAAGTGCCGAGGTGTTGGACAAAATGACCCATAGCGTCACTATTTGCACAGATCATTGTGTTGTTGTAGCAAATAACTATGTGACAAGGAAATTGCACTCTCATCATTTGTGATTAGATCACCATAGATATATAAATGAAGAGAGGTCCCTATGATTAGTTCCTCCTGGATTGAGATGATATGAGACAGTATCAGTCCACGAAGGATTAATCATTAAATATCCCTAGCCGTAGTATTATCGAGACTGGACATCAATAATGCGGTATAGGCTAGTATTGCACTTATTGCGTTGTGAGGGCACAACGGCATAGTTCTCATATATATAAGTATTGGATACTTGTGGCAAGTGCGATAGGAGGTCGTGTTTCACCGATGGTACGGGAAACAGCTTCGCTCTGGATAGACCCTTCGGAATCCCATTGGTATTATGACTAGGTGTCTATGGGAGGCCGAAATCAAGGTAGGTGGTGTATAGTCCTTAACCTGAGACTTGCATCGCTAATACTTACGATAATCGATAGACTTTGGACTTGGTGGTACAGGGCTTTAACCGGTTCTGCGTACACCACTTCTGGGTTTATCAGAGAGTCGTAGTGTATTGGATGTGATGTCGAGATGGAAGTATCACTCCAGTCATAGTGGAGATGATGTCACGCAGGATATGGTATTAGTGCTCTTAAGTGATGCGCATCCAATCGTGATATTATGACCAGGTCATGAATATCCGATTATAGAGACTAGTTACCAGACATCCGATATGTGTTTCGGACGGGGCAGACACTTATCCAGCCCCAGCCCTAGCACGTGACTATCCGATACTGGACCGATATGCACAATACATTAGTATACTACGCTTGATACAGATCTTAATATTCTTAAAAGGATATGTCCGGAGAATTGGGTAGACTTGGTGCTTTGCTAGGAGTCGACCTTGTCTCGTAAATCGGTAGAACATAGTACTTGATATGTATGTGATTCGGATACTCCGACGACCGTATTTACTGCCAGATTATCCGGGGATCTCATGGGTCGCTTCCCGATAATCCACCGATGACGCACAACTTGCACTCTTGAATAATCTGGGATTATATAGATGAGAGAGAAAATTAATCTAGGATTAATTACAGAGATATTTTATCTAGGATAAAATATCGTCTAGAGAGAGATAACGATTAATTTGGAATTAATCGGTAAATTAATATATTCGATATATTAATCGAAATTAGATTTCGACGCGGAATTAAAATTAGATTTTAATTCGGGCAAACGAGTTAATTTAGAATTAATTCGTTAGCGACGTAAATAATAATTTCGCTAGCCACAATTATTCGATTGAATTAACGTCACGACGTAAGCTCGGTATTTCGGAAATATCGAACCCGAACGCGTGAGTGCACGTGGGCCCACTTTCATTTGGAAACGTGTGGGGCCCACATGACACATGTCATTCTAATGCATTGCATGTAGATAGTGTACAAAGCACTCAATGTTATTGCATGGAAATTGAGTGTTTGACACTCTAAGCCATTGCATGTTTTGTGTCATAATTTTATTATTAATTTAATAAATATTATGGCATAAATATAAATTGATTTTTGGTAAATCATTTTAATAACTTAATACACAATTCTATCTCTCTCAAATTCTCTCTTCCTCTCACGGCAATGGTGGCCATTCTTCACTGGTTTTGAACCAGTTTGGGCGTGAGTAATAGGGAAGCTAGAGTGGGTTTTTCATGGTGAAAAGTTCAAGTGCTAGCACACTTACAAGTCTTGCGAAGGTGGTAGGGAGGTTCGACCATGAGACGGATCCATCCGACGTAGCTAGGAGCTCCGTTTTTTCACTCAATTTTCTGTTTTTTAGGCAGTGGGCTGCTGCAGTGAGCTTACAAAGCAGTGCGTTTTTTGGGCTTGAATCGTCTCCAAATCGACATAACCGATCAATGTGGGTATTCCGCTACCTCCGTTGGTGTGTGTCACACATTATTTCATGTCTTGTTTGATCTTGGGACCTTAGAAAAATTCAACAATGGCATCAAGAGCTAATGTTACAAGCATAAAAATGTAGGGCTTTAAAATTTGGGTAAATGTTTGTTGAGCATGATTTGAATAAATTGATTGTTTAAGTATGCTTATAACATGTTTATTTTCATTTTGGTTGGACTAATTTGATGAAAAATGATTTGGAATTATTTTCCCCAAAATTTAATGCCATGGCCGAATGTCAATTGAATTTTGGGATCTTGGATTTTTGATTTTTAATTCATTTGATGAGTTAGAATCGATTAGGTTGATGTTAATTGAATTGAATTGGATTGGATTTCGAATTGGACAAAAATCCCCAAAATCTTACCTTGGCCGAATTGGTATATTGCCCTAATGTCTTGGTAAATTTTGATTTTGATAATTGGATGTATTGGAAATCATTCGGGATATGTATTTAATGTCGATTGCGGATTAATTGGATTGAAACCGAATTAGACATGAAATCACTCTCCCTGGCCGAGACCTTTAAAGCATGTTAATGGGTTTGATTTTTCATTATGTGTGTTTGACATGTAATAATGAATTAGTATGATTAATTGGACTAATTTAGTGTTTTGGAAATGTTGATTTAGTTGATTAATCATAATGCACTTTTGGTAATTAAATTGTGAAAATTGGATTTTTGGATTTAATTAATTGGGCCTAATTTTGGAAATTAGAATTTAAAGTTGTAATTGGGCCTATTGGGCTTGATTTATCAAGTTTGGTTTAGGCCAAATGGATTGGATCCAATTGGGCCCAAAACCTTGACCATAAAGCCCAAATGCGACTTAATGAACCTTTAAAGTTCAATTGGGCCTAATGGCCCAGATTGATTTATGGGCTTATGGGGTAAATCCCGGATTGGACTTTGGTTATCGGTTTGACCCGAGTTGACCAAAAGTCCACGCCTTAAGAAATCAATCAAAAGCCCATTGGACTTTAATTGAATTGACGTTGGACATTAATCGGTCTTTGAGACGCGTTACGATTAGATTTGGAATTTAAATCGTAAAAGGTTTATTAAAAAAAGTGTAATATTTAATCTAAAATTGAATAGTGAATTAGTATTAAATACATGTTAAATTAGATTTAATGATGTAGTTTAATTTAATTCATGAATTCGTACTTTAAGTACTTATTCGCAAAAACGAGTTTGACTCGAACAAAATCAAATCGTTGTTTGAACATTGGATGATCACTTAATTATCAGATTAATTAATTTGATTAGATTGATTGATAGCATGCTTATGTGTGTGAATACATGGTTGTGTTGAATGAATAATGTATATCGGATGGATATTAGTTGGGTGGGCAATTTTAGAAACTGTTGTAATAAATTCGATTTATTAAATTGGACCTGCGTGTCTAGCATTATCACCTTATTTCTCTTTGTATTCTCTTCTCACCTATTCCCCTCTATGTATATGAGGTTTCTTTAGAAGTGTAGTGTAACGGGTAGAAGTAGTACAAGTGCTAGCTTGAGTGAGAAAGGGAGAGATTTGATCTAGGATCAATGTGTAAAGTATCCATCCGCATATCATTATTATTTATTTTCATACTCGCTTTATTATGTATTTAGAATGCATGTTTAAGGGTTTTTGATGATGAGACCTTAACAAAGATAATTAAATTGGTAGCCAATTTGCACGCGAAAAACCCTCGTTAAATATCAAGCGTTTATTTTCCTTCCATTGAGTGATTCTTACTCAAGATCCGAGATTGGCAGGGGTTGTTGGCCAAAGTCAAGCCCTTGTCCGTCAAAGATGTGTTTTAATCACGAGGCTTTGTTCCATATCAGTGTCGTGTCCAAGTTGTGGTTTGTTGGCCAAAGTCAAGACCACTTGTTGTCCATTGACATTGATTACGAGGCTTCCATGTCAATGGGTCCGCGCTTGACTGGGATCACTAGGTTTGTTGTGCCAAAGCCAAGGCCTAGTTGATTCAGAGGAAAATGGTTAGGAGTTATATATTCGATATATAGGCATATATAAGATATATGTTGGGGACTTGGATGTCCACCTACTGGATCTAGGAGTTGGATGGGATCCAATTGATCTTCGAGATCTACCTAGTTAACTATCATACAATTTGTTGGCCAAAGTCAAGATTGTGTGATACTTTAACGGGATCCTAGCCCACTAGGAAACACGGTTTCCCAAGTACTCGACAGAGGGTTAGAGGCTCGACGAAAAATAGTGGGAGGCAAGTATTAAAGTTGCAATTAATTGACTATTCTAGTGGAGAAAAGTCAAAGTTTGCAATTGGGCATGTAGCACAAGGTGCATATCATTCGATATTCTAAAACCCAAGGCTTGGCCAAGGGTTTGTGAAATATTGAAAAGATAATTGACATATCCCAAAGTGACTACCATTTGGTTATGGAAGACACGAAGGAATTAAAGATAGGGCGAGGCTCTAACTTTAAAAATATTTGTCAAAGCTATGTTTACTACTAGTATTGAAATTGGATTTTAAATACTTAGTGTGGTACATAATACATATATGTATTGACGTTCAGAATCCGCTGTGAGCTGGATACTGGCTTCAAGCGAGATTTCTCTCTGCGAATTGGAAACGGGACGAAAGTCGCTGTTTGACCGTAGTGACCTAAGTTTAGGAACTACCCTTTGGGTATGTACTTAAATTAGGAAATGTTATAATGTAACTAGTTTGACTAGAGACATTATCTCTATATCAGTGTTTAATCCGATGCGGATAAAACCTTTATATTCTAGAACACTAAAGTCTTTCATTATATAAAGATGATACTGAGATAAATACATTGGATGTAAATAACAGAATTATATTTTGAATATAATAAAATCTCAAACATATAAATGACAAATAAATAGCTTAAATTGATTTGATCAATGAGACTTATTTGTGGCATTGTTGTCTAGGACACAATTAAACAAGACTCGTATATCCACACCTTTTAAGAGTGGGTACTAGGACTGATTTGACTATTCAAATAAGGTCAACGAATCTAGTTTATTAGGTTAATACCTAAAATACTATTTACTTGGTAATAGTAAAAGGGCCACCGATCTGTTAGCCCTATTCATGGTGAATTAAGTGGGCCCATATCTAGCTAGGCTAGATGTGAACATGAATATTTCGTGACCTTAACGGATGTAGCATCACGTTGTGGTTATGTGTTTCTTTTGAAGAACACAGATCAGAAACTTTTGAAGTTTCGACACGAAGAAAACAAACAGATCGGCTATAGTGTTATTCCGCCACGGTAAGACCGAAATGGAAAATACTTAAGCAGTAAGTTTCATATATAAATGAAAGAGTACGGTGTTCTTTCATGTGAGGACTCCTCCCGAGACACGTCAGCTAGACGGTGTGTCTGAACTAAAACCGAATTTTGTTGGACATGATAAGGTTATCACGAGTCGCTCTGAGCTACTATTTCCTTCTACAGGATATGTATTAACAGTGCAAAACTTATTTAGAATAAGGTTCCATGAAAATCTGTTTGACAGATGTCATATAGGATATGAACAGAGAAGAAACGGGGTTTCTCATTCCTGATAATTTGGGTATGCCAGGCATGACGTTTGGATGATACCAAACTAAAAGACCAAAATTGGATAAGTGCCAATATAGGTTATCCTAAGGGAAACCTTAAGTATAGTACTTATGAATCCCACATGAGAACAATGTGATTGTTGCTCACCATGCGGTTTTCCTGAGAGAATACCGATATGCAGTGGTCAGTGGGAGGATAGTGATACTCGATGAAAATCGGAGTAATACTGTTCAAGGCACGAAGTCCTTAATGGAACACAAATAGTTCATCTATGATGAAACTATACCATTAACTTTCAAATACACAAGGAACTCGTAGATCGGATAGAGTCAGAAAACAACCTAGGGTATGGGTTTCTGCTCTAACCTCATAAAGATGTTAATCTTATGGAGGTGTACCATCCGACTACGTTTTGAGGAAGTGATACAAGGTATCGACTCTCTGTTATGGCAAAGTGTCATGAATCCGAAATGGATTCCATGTATACAACTATTTTGGATACTAGTTGTTGTACCATAAGGCATTGTGCATATGGTACGTTAAACGTCTTCAAGGAAGACATACATGGAAGGCAACATACCAACGTACAAAGCTAGGCTTTTGACGAAAAAGGTATCATTATCAACATTGTGTTAATAACGGTTCAACCTTTTTACCTGTTGCCATGGTAAATCCATTTTGAAGATGCTTGTTGATAACTGTATATTTCATTTATGAAATATGTCAGTTACAAATCAAAATCGCTTTCCTGAAAAGGAAACCTTTTGGAGGATGTTTACAACATCCTGACGATTTTGTATAACCGACAAACAAGGTTTGCGGGTTATTCGATCCATGTTTGGATCAATGCAAGCATAAGGTTCTTGGAACTGACGTTTTGAAATAATCATAATGGTTTATGATTTGACTCAAAAAGAAATAATTCTTGTGTATATAAGGAGGTTAGTGGAGAGCGCACTGACAGTGAAATTCCCATAAAATATTGGTGAAAGCTTGGTTTTCATAGATATTCTTTCAATAGAAATTCTCCGTAGAATTCTGGGGAGTAACAACCTTTATTCAAGGAATAAAAAAAATCTACTGGGATAGATTTGGAGTTGTTAACACTCTCTGGGAAATTGTACATTTAAAATGTACTTGTATTGGTGTCTCATACGCTTCGAGCATATGGAGTCACAATCGGGTCAATCCAAGTGATAGTCACTGGATTGAAGTTAAGAACATCTGTTAGTATCTCTGAGAACTAAAGATGCTATCTTTTACTATGGAGAAGGAGAACTTGAAGTGACTGGGATCACTGCAGCAAGTTTCCAAACGATTAAATACTACGGTACTATAAAGTTTGAACACCGGGACAGTGAGCTGGAAATCTTCCAAGCAAGATAATTGTTACGAATAAACAACAAATGCGGATTATTGCTGCAGCTGAGGCAGCAATAGAAGTCTTTTGGGTCGAAATAAATCTAATTAGATTAGATATAAGTTCTGTTAGCAGCTGAGCTAGGCGTCAGCACAAGCTAAGGAATTAAAGGTCTCATCGACGATCTAGATATATACTTCTATATCATCTGATTCGTTCGGATCATACATCGTGGCGATGTGATGATCGTATAAATCGCGTCAAAAGATAATCAACAAATCCGCTGACGAAAACTTTTCCTCAGCAATTTGAGCGAACAGTACATAGTTCGGGTGTGGGACACTTGAGTGACTGGCTATGTGCCAAGTGGGAGATTGTTGGACAAAATGACCCATAGCGTCACTATTTGCACAGATCATTGTGTTGTTGTAGCAAATTAACTATGTGACAAGGAAATTGCACTCTCATCATTTGTGATTAGATCACCATAGATATATAAATGAAGAGAGGTCCCTATGATTAGTTCCTGGATTGAGATGATATAGAACAGTATCAGTCCACGAAGGATTAATCATTAAATATCCCTAGCCGTAGTATTATCGAGACTGGACATCGATAATGCGGATAGGCTAGTATTGCACTTATGTGCGTTGTGAGGGCACAACGGCATAGTTCTCATATATATAAGTATTGGATACTTGTGCAAGTGCGATAGGAGGTCGTGTTTCACCGATGGTACGGGAAACAGCTTCGCTCTGGATAGACCCTTCGGAATCCCATTGGTATTATGACTAGTGTCTATGGGAGGCCGAAATCAAGGTAGGTGTGTATAGTCTTAACCTGAGACTTGCATCGCTAATACTTACGATAATCGATAGACTTTGGACTTGGTGGTACAGGGCTTTAACCGGTTCTGCGTACACCACTTCTGGGTTTATCAGAGAGTCGTAGTGTATTGGATGTGATGTCGAGACGGAAGTATCACTCCAGTCATAGTGGAGATGATGTCACGCAGGATATGGTATTAGTGCTCTTAAGTGATGCGCATCCAATCGTGATATTATGACCAGGTCATGAATATCCGATTATAGAGACTAGTTACCAGACATCCGATATGTGTTTCGGACGGGGCAGACACTTATCCAGCCCCAGCCCTAGCACGTGACTATCAGATACTGGACCGATATGCACAATACATTAGTATACTACGCTTGATACAGATCTTAATATTCTTAAATGGATATGTCCGGAGAATTGGGTAGACTTGGTGCTTTGCTAGGAGTCGACCTTGTCTCGTAAATCGGTAGAACGTAGTACTTGGTATGTACGTGATACGGATACTCCGACGACCGTATTTACTGCCAGATTATCCGGGGATCTCATGGGTCGCTTCCAGATAATCCACCGATGACGCACAACTTGCACTCTTGAATAATCTGGGATTATATAGATGAGAGAGAAAATTAATCTAGGATTAATTACGGAGATATTTTATCTAGGATAAAATATCGTCTAGAGAGAGATAACGATTAATTTGGAATTAATCGGTAAATTAATATATTCGATATATTAATCGAAATTAGATTTCGACGCGGAATTAAAATTAGATTTTAATTCGGGCAAACGAGTTAATTTAGAATTAATTCGTTAGCGACGTAATAATAATTTTGCTAGCCGTAATTATTCGATTGAATTAACGTCGCGACGTAAGCTCGGTATTTCGGAAATATCGAACCCGAACGCGTGAGTGCACGTGGGCCCACTTTCATTTGGAAACGTGTGGGGCCCACATGACACATGTCATTCTAATGCATTGCATGTAGATAGTGTACAAAGCACTCAATGTTATTGCATGGAAATTGAGTGTTTGACACTCTAAGCCATTGCATGTTTTGTGTCATAATTTTATTATTATTTAATAAATATTATGGCATAAATATAAATTGATTTTTGGTAAATCATTTTAATAACTTAATACACAATTCTATCTCTCTCAAATTCTCTCTCTCTCTCCTCTCACGGCAATGGTGGCCATTCTTCACTGGTTTTGAACCAGTTTGGGCATGAGTAATAGGGAAGCTAGAGTGGGTTTTCATGGTGAAAAGTCAAGTGCTAGCACACTTACAAGTCTTGCGAAGGTGGTAGGGAGGTTCGACCATGAGACGGGATCCATCTGACGTAGCTAGGAGCTCCGTTTTTTCACTCAATTTTCTGTTTTTGTAGGCAGTGGGCTGCTGCAGTGAGCTTACAAAGGCAGTGCGTTTTTGGGCTTGAATCGTCTCCAAATCGACATAACCGATCAATGTGAGTATTCCGCTACCTCCGTTGGTGTGTTCACACATTATTTCATGTCTTGTTTGATCTTGGGACCTTAGAAAAATTCAACACGAGGACCGACCACATAAATTCCGACCACATAAGGTCCAACCAGACGAGGACCGACCACAATTTCCAACCACATTAGGTCCGACCAGGGTCAAACAGACTAATATTTGTCATGCATCATATACAAATCCAAATACTCAACATAAATGAAAAGCCAAAAAGTGGTACAAGGTCAAAAACTTGAAACCAATACTTAAATCAAGTTTCTAAAACACCATTCTTCCATCCAATCAAAGTCTCAACACAATGAAACAACTCAAGATCAAATCTAGGTCATCTAAGAGTGGGTCAACAACTCTAGATTAGCAACTTGGTTTCCAAAACCTTAAAAGAAAGTTTATTACTACAATAGTTATATACTTCCTTCATTACACATGCTTCACACTTCACCAAAAATTCCATCAACAAAACCACAAGGAACAAAGAAAGAAACATCCTAAGAATGTCATATATTAAAGCCTAGAACCTAAGGAACAAATTCCTTACTAATAGCAAGTTCAAGAAACTTACTAAAAATTCAAGCTTTTTGATTTTTGACTTTCTTTTCTCAAGCTTCCTTTGTCTTTCTTCAATGGAGTTTTTATGTTTTGTAAAGTGTATTAGGTTAATGAAATGAAAAGCAATGAAAACAATATATACTTGTGAAAGAAAATGCCTTGGCCGAAACTAACAACAAGCATATACCAAAAATTTTCATTTCAAATTCATTTCAAAGTCATTTAATCAACTTGACAAATATCTAAAACACTTTATGGATATTTATTTAAGTCAACAATTGCAACTAATACCATTTACTTAATATATCCTAATGTAAGATATTTAAATTTTAATTAATTTAATCATTTAACAATTAAATAATGAATTAATTAATCAAATACAAATATATTAAATATATGTATAATATTTACATTAAATATTAAAAACATATATTCATTTAGGATATAAGTCAAAAAACTCATTTTGACTATTAATTAATGTGTATTTAAATTAATCAAGTATTAAATGTAAATACACAAAAATTAAGCAAATGACTATCTAGTCTTTTTAGCATGTATCTTGCGTTTAACCTTTAAACGACTTATAAATAATCAATATTATTTATTAATGTTGCTCTAGTGCTCTACGAGTATGTTTCATTATTGAGACTCTCTAGGTTCAGGTATATCCGTCACGAAATCTAATTTCGTGTCCATAATCTATCCACCCGTAGATTATGATGATCACGGATAATCTCGCTGAACCATACAGGTCGAGGTCATGGCAAATGTATAATTCCTCCGTCACAGGTATCCGGATAAATCCCAGAGATATAGATGTAAATGTCAAATCTCTATCGGGATTATCCAGTCGACTATTCTATTAGCAATCTCAAAAAAGAATGTTTAGAACTAGCTTCTAAACTTTACCACGGCCCATGGTTTTATCTGATTGCTAATCATATGGACTACCTATGCTCTGATACACAGAACTGATGGATCCTATCTTAATACACATAGGACACCCTGAGGATCAATCTACATCCAACGAACAGGCGGAGGTCTGATCTAAATAGATCGGTGACGTGACTGCCGTATAAGTGTAGAAGATGTCTCATGTGCCCACAATGGCATCTCAAGTCTAAGAATCACAAGTGCTACTCAACCCAAGAAGATTCTTATTGACGCTGGTGTACCATCCATTAAGAATCTTCGGTGAGTCGTTCAGTTTTTATCCGCTATAAACACCTACACGTCTATACTAGTCTCCAAGACTAAAGGTTCATTGAGAAACCATTTGAATCATGTATTCCAGTATACAACATGTACCGGTCTCAACGGGTTTACTATATTGACCAAGTAGTGTAAACCTTGACCAGGAACTGTCTGAGAATGACAACGTCATGATACTACTCAATGTCCGTTGCGACGCTTTTGCAACTGTATCATGACTAATCATTCTCGGGTCATTACGTCTTTACCATATAGAAATATAGATTATATTATAGAAACTGCATATATTATTCATAATAATAATGTTTTACAGAAGTATTTAACAGAAATACAACCGGGAATTGGCGCTCTGAGCACCAACCCCAACAAAATCTCCCACTTGCTCTAGTGCCAATATCGATTGTATCTAATACCCATCGACTCCACGTGTTTATCAAACACTTCGGAGGTAGGGCCTTCGTCAGCGGGTCTGCTACATTATCTTCACTCGGTACCCTGCACACGACAATATCCCCTCACGACACGATCTCTCGAATGATGTGGTACTTACGTTCCACATGCTTCGACTTCTGATGCTCCCTCGGTTCCTTTGCTTGCGCAATGGCTCCAGTATTATCACAGTATAACGGAATCGCATTATCGATACTTGGGACAACTCCTAATTCTGTGATAAAGTTCTTTATCCACACAGCCTCTTTTGCAGCTTCAGAAGCTGCAATATATTCCACCTCAGTGGTTGAATCAGCTGTCGATCCCTGTTTGGAACTCTTCCAATAAACTGCACCTCCGTTAAGGGTAAAGACAAATCCAGATGTAGACTTTCTATCATCGGGATCCGATTGAAAATCAGAGTCTGTATACCCATTAACCTGCAGTTCGTTTCCTCCATATATTATCAACTTATCCTTAGTACCTTTAAGATACTTTAGGATATGTTTAATGGCCATCCAATGGTCATTACCTGGATTGGACTGATATCGACTAGTTACGCTAACAGCGAAACTGATATCAGGCCTCGTACATAACATGGCATACATTATGCTACCCAAACATGAAGCATAAGGTTGGTTAGACATTCTAACCTTCTCATCTTCTGTTTGTGGACACATCTTCTTGGAAAGATGAATCCCATGTCTGAACGGTATGTTTGATGTCTTACAGTTACCAAAGCTATACCGTTCCAAGATCTTATCTACGTACGTTGATTGGGATAACCCAATCAGCCTCCTTTGTCTATCTCTATAGAGTTTTATCCCTAAACATAGGAAGCTTCTCCCAGGTCCTTCATGGAGAAATTCTTACAGAGGTACGCTTTCACGCTTTGCAACATACCTAAATCATTCCCAATGATTAGGATGTCATCAACATATAGGACTAAAAATACGACCACGCTCCCACTGGCCTTCTGATACACACAGGATTCTTCCGAATTCTTGAGAAAACCAGACGATCTAATAATCTCATCGAATCGAAGATTGCAACTTCGTGAAGCTTGTTTAAGTCCATAAATGGACTTCTTAAGCTTATATACCATACCCGAGGTTTCGCTGGATGTGAAACCTTCCGGCTGTTCCATATAGATTTCTTCATCAAGAAATCCATTCAGAAAAGCCGTTTTGACATCATTTGCCAAATCTCGTAGTCATGATACGCAGCTATAGAAAGCAAAATCCGGATAGACTTAAGCATTGCCACCGGCGAAAAAGTTTCATCGTAGTCGACGCCAGGTCGCTGCGTGTAACTTTTGCTACCAGTCGGGCCTTGTATGTTTCAACCTTACCATCAGGCCGCGCTTCCTCTTGTAAACCCATTTACAACCGATAGGAACAATTCCTTCGGGAAGCGGAATCAAGTCCCAAACTTGATTTTCATGCATGAGTCAATCTCGGATTTCATGGCACTTTGCCATTTCACGGAGTCGATGTCCAACATCGATTCTCTATAGGTGAAAGGATATGTCTCTTCAACTAAGAGAACATCCAGACTCTTTTCTTGTATCAAATACAAGCGTTCAGGAGGTCTAGATACCCTTTCCGACCTACGGAGTGTGTGTGTTGAAGGTCCATCATCTACTTGAACTTCAGGTTCCTCCGTTGGCTCGTTGTTTTCAGGTTGGACTTCATCAAGCTCAACCTGTCTATGATTACCACCTTCTGACAAAAATTATACTTCTAGAAATTTTGCGAAGCCAGCTACGAACACATTTCGATGCTCGGTATCATAGAACAGATATCCCCTCGTATTCGAAGGATATCCAACAAACCTAAACTTTTGCCCTCGAGGCGAAAGCTTATCTTGCTGAGTCACCCTGACATAGGCAGGACAACCCCAAACCTTAATATAATTAAGATTTGGTCTCCTACCGAACCATATCTGATACGGTGTCGTAGGAACAGCCTTTGAAGGAATCTTATTCAAAAGATGTGCGGCGGTTAAGAGAGAGTAACCCCATAAGTAATAGGGCAAATCTGTGAAACTCAACATCGATCTGACCATATCCATAAAGTCCGATTTCTCCTTTCAGATACACCATTGTGCTGTGGTGTACCTGGAGGAGTATATTGAGCGAGAATCCCATTCTCCTTCATATAATCCATGAACTCACCACTCATATATTCCCCGCCTCGATCTGATCGAAGGCATTTATATATTTACCAGTTTGTTTTTCTACTTCATTTCGGAAATCTTTGAACTTTTCAAAGTTTTCGATTTATGTCGCATCAAATACAAATAACTGTACCGTGATAAATCATCGGTAAAGGTAACGAAGTACGAATAACCACTGTGAGCAGTTTGACTTAGTGGACCACATACATCAGAATGTACGAGTTCCGGTAAGTTAGTGGCACGGTGTCCAACACCAGAAAATGGGGCTTTGGTCATCTTACCCTGGATACAGGATTCACAAGTTGGATAGGATTCAATGGTTGTTGGTTTCTATAATATGTCCCAAACAAAGATTAAGCATGTGAAATACTATAAAGATATATATAAACATGAAGTATGGCGGATCATACTTACAATATCTTGTGATGAAGAAGATGATCAAATGGGTAGAAGCTCCAAGTATGGAAGATTCGGCCAAGAGGAGGAAGAAGACTTGAAGCTCCAAGCTTTTTATTCCAAGCTCTTTGATGGTTTCCCTATCACCTCTTTTGATCCCTTGCTTGTGCTAGCAAAAATGGAGAATAGAAGATCAAATCTTCCTTGCCCTTGTCAATGGAGTTCACGGCAATTTGAGAGAGAAGAGAGATTTTGAGTAAAGTCTTAATTGATTTTGTTTTACCACAAATCAATTTATATTTATGTCATAATTTTATTAAATTAATAATAAATCTATGACATAAACCATGCAATGGCTTAGAGTGTCAAACACTCAAACTCCATGCAAAACTTTGAGTGTAATGCACATTATCACCATGCAATGCCTTAGAGTGTTTTGTACACACTAACATGCAATGCCTTATCATAAAATAATGCATATAATGACAAGTGTCATGTGGGCCCCACACGTTTCCAAATGAAAGTGGGCCCACGTCCACTCACGCGTTCGGGTTCGATATTTCCGAAATACCGAACTTACGTCGCGCGTTAATTCAATCGAATTTAAATAAATAACCGCACCTAGCGAAATTATTATTTACGTCGCTAACGAATTATTTCTAAATTAACTCGTATGCCCGAATTAAAATCTAATTTTAATTTCGCGTCGAAATCGAATTTCAATTATTATATCGAATATAATAATCTTACTGATTAATTCCAAATAATCGTTCTCTCTCTCTAAATAAGGCACTTTATCAAAGATAAAGTTTCTCCGTAATTAATCCAAGATTAATTAAATTCGAATCAAATATCATAGGTGAATCTTCGGGAAGCGACCCAAGAGACCTCCGGATATTTTGGCAGTAAATACGGTCGTCGGATAATCCGAACACGTACGTACCTCGTACTACGTCTTTACCGATTCACAAGACAAGGTTGGCTTCTAGCAAAGCGCCATGCCTACCCATTCTCCAGAAATATTCTTATAGGAATATAAGATCTATATCAAGCGTAGTATACCGTAGTATTGCGTACATCGATCCAGTATCGGATGATCACATGCTAGGCCTAGGGCTGGAGATGTGTCTGCCCCGTACGAAACATATATCGGACATCAAGCAACTAGTCTCTTTAAATCGTACAATCCTGACCTGGTCATATTGTCCCGACGGTTGCAACCTTTTATATAGAGTACTAGTTCTGTGCCCTGCGTGATCATCACCTCCATATGTCTGAAGCGATACTTCCATCTTGACATCACATCCAGTACACTACGCTTCTCGATAAACCCAGAAGAGGTGTACACAGAACCGGTTAAGGTACCCAACCACCAAAACCAAAGTTTACCGATTGTCGCAAGTACTAGCGATGTAAGTCTCAGGTTAAGACCATATACACCTACCCTGATGCGGCCTCCCATAGACACATAGACATACTACCAATGGGATTCCGCGGGGTCTATCCAGAGCGAAGCTGTTTTCCGTACCATCGGTAAAACACAACCTCCTATCGCACTTGCATAAGTATCCAATACTTAAATATATGAGAACTATGCCGTTGTGCCCTCACAACGTGCACAAGCGCAATACTAGCCTATTCCGCATTATCGATGTCCAGTCTCGATAATACTACGGCTAGGGATATTTAATGATTAAACCTTTATGGATTGATACTGTCTCATATCATCTCAATCCAGTACTAATCATATAGACTTTCGCCATTTATATATCAAAGTAAATAAAATTACAAAACGGCAAAAGGCAATTTCATTATCACATAGTTAATTTTGTACAATAATACAATATCATTTACAAACAGTGACGCTATGGGACATAATGTCTAACAATGGTAAGATCTGATATCAAACCATTCCTAACCAATTGGGTAAGGCGTTTAACGCCAATGTGACCAAGTCTCATATGCCAAAGTTCAGTATTATTAATTACAGGTAAACTACGTTTATTAACTCCAGTATTTAATATATCTTTTGAAGGTTGCAATGTATAATGACCATGCTGGTTTGGACAACAAAGGATCTATAATATTATTATCATAATAAATACAAAGAACTATTCTTATATTAATACAAAAGCCTTCTGTATCTAATACAAAAAGTGATATAATATTAGCGACACATCCCGGTACAAAATGACAGTCATATAACAAAAGTGTCCCATTCGGCAATGAGATCTCGCATACTCCCACTGCAACTGCATCCAAAGAGTCTCCACTCCCGAATCGCAACACTGCATCTCTCCAGGCTTCAGTTTCCTACTTTCCTTCAGCACCTGCAACGAATTGCAAATGTGAATGGGACAAGCAGAATCTAAAATCCAGCTGGATGTAACGGCTTCAACAAGCCAAAGATAAATCAATAACTGGAAAAATAAAAGTACCTGATGTAGAATCTCTGTCTCTCCTCACTTGGGCATGTAATCAGGACAGTTCCTTTTCCAGTGCCCAACTTTGCCGCAGTGGTGGCATTTGTTTTCAAAAGACTTCTATTGTTGCCTCAGCTGCAGCAATAATCCGCGTTTGTTGTTTATTCGGCAACAGTTATCTTGCTTGGAAGATTTCCAGCTCACTGTCCCGTTATTCAAACTTTATAGTACCACAGTATTTAACTGTTTGGATACTTGCAGCAGTGATCCCAGTCACTTCAAGTTCTCCTTCTCCATAGGTTAAGACAACATCTTCAGTTCTCTCCGATACTAACAGATGTTCTGAATCTTTAATCCAATGACTATCACTTGGATTAACCTGATCGTGACTCCATATGCTCGAAGCGTATGAGACACCCTATCAGGTACATTTTAAATGTACAATTTCCCAGAGAGTGTTAACAAACTCCAAATCTATCCCAGTAGATCTTTATTCCTTGAATAAAGGTTGTTACTCCCCAGAATTCTACGGAGAATTTCTATTGAAAGCCAAGCTTTCAACAGTAGCTTTATGGGAATATCACTGTCAGTGCGCTCTCCCACTAACCTCCTTATATACACAAGAATTATTTCGTTTTGAGTCAAATCATAAACCATTATGATTATTTCAAAACGACAGTTCCAAGAACCTTATGCTTGCATTGATCCAAACATGGATCGAATAACCCGCAAACCTTGTTTGTCGGTTATAAAAAATCGTCAGGATGTTGTAAATATCCTCCAAAAGGTTTCCTTTTCAGGAAAGCGATTTTGATTTATAATTGACACATTTCATAAATGAATATACAGTTATTTTCAAGCATCCTCAAAATGGATTTACCATGGCAACAGGTAAAAGGTTGAACCGTTATTAACATAATGTTGATAACGATACCTTTCCGTCGAAAGCATAGCTTTGCACGTTGGTATGTTGCCATCCATGTATGTCTTCCTTGAAGACATTTATAGTACCAATAGGCACAACGCCTTGTGGTACAACAACTAGTATCCAAACATAGTTGTTATACATGGAATCCATTTCGGACTCATGGCACTTTGCCATAACAGGGAGTCGATACCTCATATCACTTCCTCATAAATGTAGTCGGATGGTACACCACCATAAGATTGACATCTTTATGGGGCGAGATCATAAACCCATACCCTAGGTTGTTTTCTGACTCTATCCGATCTACTAGTTTCTTGTGTATTTGAAGATTAATTGTATAGATTCATTATAGATGAACTATTTGTGTTCCATTAAGGACTTCGTGCCTAGAACATTATTACTCCGATTTTCATCGATTATCACTATCCTCCCACTGACCACTGCATATCGGTATTCCTCTCAGGAAAACCGCATGGTGAGCAACAATTACATTGTTCTCATGTGAGATTTATAAGTACTATACTTAAGGTTTCCCTTAAGATAACTTATATTGGCACTTATCCAATTTGGGTCCTTAGTTTGGTATCATCCAAACGCTATGCCTGGCATACCCAAATTATCAGGAATGAGAAACCTCGTTTCTTCCCTGTTCATATCCTATATGATATCTGTCAAACAGATTTATATGGAACCTTATTCTAAATAAGTTTTGCACTGTTAATACATATCATGTTGAAGGAAATAGTAGCTCAGAGCGACTCGTGATAAACCTTATCATATCCAACAAAATTCGGTTTTAGTTTGGACACACCGTCTAACTGACGTGTCTCGGGAGGAGTCCTCATATGAAAGAATACCGTACTCTTTCATGTACATATGAAACTTACTGCTTAAGTATTTTCCATTACGGTATTACCGTGGCGGAATAACACTATAGCCGATCTGTTTGTCTACTTCGTGTCGAAACTCTAAAGTTTCCGATCTGTGTTCTTCAAAAGAAACACATAACCACAACGTGATGTCACATCCGTTAAGGTCACGAAATTCATGTTCACATCTAGCCTAGCTAGATATGGGCCCACTTAATTCATCATGAATAGGGCTAACAGATCGGTGGCCCTTTTACTATTACCAAGTAAATAGTATTTTAGGTATCTTACCTAATGAACTAGATTCGCAGACCTTATTTGAATAGTCAAATCAGTCCTAGTATCCACTCTTCAAAAGTGTGGATATACGAGTCTTGTTTAATTGTGTCCTAGACAACAATGCCACAAATAAGTCTCCATTGATCAAATCAATTTGAGCTATTTATTTGTCATTTTATATGTTTGAGATTTTATTTATATTCAAAATATAAATTCTGTTATTTACATCCAATGTATTTATCTCAGTATCATCTTTATATAATGAAACACTTTAGTGTTCTAGAATATAAAGGTTTTATCCGCAATGGATTAAACACTGATATAGAGATAATGTCTCTAGTTAAACTAGTTACATTATGACAGTTCCTAATTTAAATACATACCCAAAGGGTAGTTTCTAAACTTAGGTATCTACGGTCGAAACAGCGACTTTCGTCCCGTTTCCGATTCGCAGAGAAATCTCGGCTTGAAGTCAGTATTCTGCTCATAGCGGATTCTGAACATCAATACATATATTTTATGTACCACACTAAGTATTTAAAATTCAATTTCAACTAGTAGTGAACATAACTTTGACAAATATTTTTAAAGTTAGACCCTCGCCCTTTCTTTAATTCCTTCGTGTCTTCCATATCCAAATGGTAGTCACTTTGGGATATGTCAATTATCCTTTTCAATATTTCACAAACCTTTGCCAAGCCTTGGGTTTCGGAATATCGAAACGATGTGCACCTTGTGCTACATGCCCAATTGCAAACTTTGACTTTTCTCCACTAGAATAGTCAATTAATTCTCCAAGAATTATTAATTGCAATTTTAATACTTTTAAATCTAAAGATAGATTTATTATAAGTATATTAATTAAGCACTAAAGTCATCATCACATAAATCTTCCAAAGACTTTATGCTCTACTATTTGCTTAATAATGGGCTTAGTCATAATAAGTTATTTTATCAAATAAATTAACCTATTATTAATTCCCAATTGAAAATTAAATCATTTAATCCAAGGATTATATATTTTAAATATTCAACCTTTCAATTCTTTCATGATTTTAATAGTCCAACTATTTAATCAATTTTAATAAGGTACTATTTATCATAATGATTACAATAATCCAATTATTTAATCAACTATAATTTAATATTGATTACTATAATCCCATTATAAAATCAACTATCATTTAATTCAATTATATTGATTACTATAATCCAATTACAAAATCAACTATATTTAATTCAATTATATTGATTACTATAATCCAATTACAAAATCAACTATATTTAATTCAATTATATTGATTACTATAATCCAATTACAAAATCAACTATATTTAATTCAATTATATTGATTACTATAATCCAATTACAAAATCAACTATATATTGAATGAGTTTGTATATAGTCCAACTATATATATTTAAAACAACATAAAATATTAGTCCAACTAATACTTTTAATTAATATGATGAGTAAAATAAAATGAGCGTGTTTAGCGAGTATTCGAACGAATGTTGCAAATTCAATACTTGCCTCCCACTATTTTTCGTCGAGCCTCTAACCCTCTGTGGAGTACTCGGGAAACCGTGTTTCCTATTGGGCTAGGATCCTATTAAATAACACACAACCCTGACTTTGGCCAATAAAAAGTTGTATGCTATTTAACTAGGTAGATCTCACAGATCAATTGGATCTCATCCAATTCCTAGATCCGGTTAGGTGGACATCCAAGTCCGAAACATATGTATAAATGTCAATGTATCCATTACATTTTCCTAACCCTATCCTCCGAATCATCTAGGCCTTGGCTTTGGCCAAAAACAAACCTAATGATTCCAGTTAAGCGGGACCCATTGACGAGGAAAGTTTCGTAATCAATGTCATTGGACAAAAAATGATCTTGACTTTGGCCAATAAAAATCACGATTTGGACAAGACACCGATATGCAACAAAACTCTCATGATTCAAGTACATCCTTGATTGACAAAGGTCTTGACTTTGGTCAAAAACAAACCATGCCAACTTCGGATCTTGAACAAGAATCATTCAATGGAAGGATATTTGCTTAATATAGATTGAGGGATTTTCGCGTGCAAATTGGCTACCAATTTAATTATCTTTGTTAAGGTCTCATCATCATACACCCTTAAACATGCATTCTAAATACATAATAAAGCGAGTATGAAATAAAATAATAATGATATGCGGATGGATACTTAACACATTGATCCTAGATCAAATCTCTCCCTTTCTCACTCAAGCTAGCACACTATACTACTTCTACCCGTTACACTACACTTCTAAAAAGAAACCTCATATACATAGAGGGGAATAGGTGAGAAGAGAATACAAAGAGAAAGAAGGTGATAAGGCTGGACACGCAGGTCCAATTTAATAAATCGAATTTATTACAACAATTTCTAAAATTGCCCACCCATCTAATATCCATCCGATATGCATTATTCATTCAACACAACCATGTATTCACACACATAAGCATGCTATCAATCAATCTAATCAAATTAATTAATCTGATAATTAAGTGATCATCCAATGTTCAAACAACGATTTGATTTTGTTCGAGTCAAACTCGTTATTGCGAATAAGCACTCAAAGTACGAATTCATGAATTAAATTAAACTACATAATTAAATCCAATTTAACATGTATTTAATACTAATTCACTATTCAATTCCAAATTAAATATTGCACTTTATATTAATAAACCTTTTACGATTTAAATTCCAAATTCAATCGCGTCGGGACTCAAAGTCCGATTAACGTCCAACGTCAATTTAATTTAAGTCTAATGGGCTTCAATTAATTTCTTTAGGCATGGGCTTCGGCAACCAAAGCCAATAGTGGAATCACCCAAAATGCCTTAGAAATCAATTTCGGCCCATTAGGCCCAATTAAACATTAAAGGTTCATTAGTCGCATTTGGGCTTTATGGTTAAGGTTTTGGGCCCAATTGGATCCAATCCATTTGGCCTAAACCAAACTTGATAAATCAAGCCCAATAGGCCCAATTACAACTTTAATTCTAATTTCCAAAATTAGGCCCAATTAATTAAATCCAAAAATCCAATTTTCACAATTTAATTACCAAAAGTGCATTATATGATTAATCAACTAAATCAACATTTCCAAAACACTAATAGTCCAATTAATCATACTTAATTCATTATTACATGTCAAACACACATAATGAAAAATCAAACCCATAAACATGCTTCAATGCTCTCGGCCAAGGAGGGATTTTGTGTCCGATTTGGTTTCGATCCAATCGAACCTACAATCGACATTAAATCACCATCCGATTTGATTTCATACACATCCAATGTCACAAAACCAAAAACACCAAGACATTAGGGCATTACACATTCGGCCAACTCAAAGATTTTGGGGTTTTCGTCCAATTCGAAATCCAATCCAATTCGATTCAAATTAACGTCAACCTAATCGATTCTAACGCATCAAATGAATTAAAAACAAAAAATCCAAGATCCCAAAAATCTTACACACATTCGGCCAAGGTGTTAATTTTGGGGAAAATAATTCCAAATCATTTTTCATCAAATTAGTCCAACCAAAATGAATTTAAACATGTTATAAGCATACTTAAACAAACAATTTATTCAAATCATGCTCAAATCACATTTACCCAAATTTTAAACCCTACAAATTTCATGCTTGCAACATTAGCTCTTGATGCCATTGTTGGTTTATTCTAAGGTCCCAAGATCATATCAAGACATGAAATAATGTGTGAATACATCAACGGAGGTAGCGGAATACTCACATTGATCGGTTATGTCGAATTGAAGACGAATCAAACCAAGAAACTCACTGCCTTGCTCACGCCCACTGCAGCAGCCCACTGCCCTGCAAAACAGAAATTTGAGTGAAGAAACGGAGCTCCTAGCTTCGTCGGATGGATCCCGGCTCATGGTCGAACCTCCCTACCACCTTCGCAAGACTTGTAAGTGTGCTAGCACTTGAATTTTCACCATGAAAATCCACTTTAGCTTCCCTCAAAGTCACGTTTTTGTTATGAAAAACAGTGAGCATTGTGGCCCCTTGGGCGTGAGAGAAGAGAGAACTTTGAGAGAGATGTTAATTGTGTTAAGTTAAAAGATTTACCAAAAATCAATTTATATTTATGCCATAATGTTTATTAAATAATAATAAACTTATGACATAAAACATGCAATGGCTTAGAGTGCCAAACACTCAAACTCCATGCAAAACCATTGAGTGTATTGTACACATCTTCATGCAATGCATTAGAATTAAATAATGCATAATATGACATGTGTCATGTGGGCCCCACACGTTTCCAAATGAAAATGGGCCCGTGCACTCACGCGTTCGGGTTCGATATTTCGAAATACCGAGCTTACGTCGCGACGTTAATTAAATCGAATAATTGCGGCTAGCGAAATTATTATTTACGTCGCTAACGAATTAATTCTAAATTAACTCGTTTGCCCGAATTAAAATCTAATTTTAATTCCGCGTCAAAATCTAATTTCGTTTAATATATCGAATATATTAATTCCGATTAATTCCAAATTAATCGTTATCTCTCTCTAGACGATATTTTATCCTAGATAAAATATCTCTGTAATTAATTCTAGATTAATTTTCTCTCTCTTCTATATAATCCCAGATTATACAAGAGTGCGAGTTGTGCGTCATCGGTGGATTATCGGGAAGCGACCCAAGAGATCTCCGGATAAGTTGGCAGTAAATACGGTCGTCGGAGTATCCGAATCACGTACGTACCAAGTACTACGTTCTACCGATTTACGAGACAAGGTCGACTCCTAGCAAAACACCAAGTCAACCCAATTCTCCGGACATATCCTCTAAGAATATCAAAGATCTGTATCAAGCGTAGTATACAATTGTATTGTGCATATTGGCCCAGTATCGGATAGTCACGTGCTAGGGCTGGGGCTGGATAAGTGTCTGCCCCGTCCGAAACACATATCGGATGTCTGGTAACTAGTCTCTATAATCGGATATCATGACCTGGTCATAATATCACGATTGGATGCGCATCGCTTAAGAGCACTAATACCGTATCCTGCGTGACATCATCTCCATTATGACTGGAGTGACACTTCCGTCTTGACATCACATCCAATACACTACTACGACTCTCTGATAAACCCAGAAGAGGTGAACACAGAACCAGTTAAGATCCCCCAACCACCAAAACAAGTTTACCGATTGTCGTAAGTATTAGCGATGTAAGTCTCAGGTTAAGACTATACACACCTACCTTGATTTCGGCCTCCCATAGACACCTAGTCATAATACCAATGGGATTCCGAAGGGTCTATCCAGAGCGAAGCTGTTTCCCGTACCATCGGTGAAACCGACCTCCTATCGCACTTGCACAAGTATCCAATACTTATATATATGAGAACTATGCCGTTGTGCCCTCACAACGCGCACAAGTGCAATACTAGCCTATTCCGCAT
Source organism: Zanthoxylum bungeanum (assembly GCA_019454045.1). Lineage (NCBI taxonomy): Eukaryota > Viridiplantae > Streptophyta > Magnoliopsida > Sapindales > Rutaceae > Zanthoxylum > Zanthoxylum bungeanum. The sequence goes on from SKCR01031876.1 coordinate 70,816, forward strand.
TATCGATGTCCTGTCTCGATAATACTACGGCTAGGGATATTTAATGACTAATCCTTCGTGGACTGATACTGTCTCATATCATCTCAATCCAGGAACTAATCATAGGGACCTCTCTTCATTTATATATCTTTGGTGATCTAATCACAAATGACGAGAGTGCAATTTCCTTGTTACATAGTTAATTTGCCACAACAACACAATGATCTGTGCAAATAGTGACGCTATGGGTCATATTATCCAACATGAAGTACATCACGAACTGGCGAAATGAAGCTGGTGTGAACCAACCAGAATGACACTCCTACCGAAATGTCATTCAGGATGAGATTATGTTGCCTCAACTGATCGATCAATCGATCATCTGAAGAACATGTGGGCTAACACTATGCCCCTCATCCAGACGCGCATGGAACAGTTCCATGGCGACTTGTGAACAATCACTTGTTCCTGGTTCTCAAACGATTGTCTTAATCGCGTCATCATACTATAGGAATCTAATATACCATAGTACTGTCGCTTGAGTTTCGGAGAAAGTGACCTAAGGATGTATGATTTAACCCTTAAATCATCATCCTTCCAAGTTTCAAAAACTTGGCGTTCCTCCTCTGAGCATCCACACCCACTGCAGGGGCAACGGACCTCAAGACCATAACCCAACTTTTTCGGAATCGAGGACAATCCTCAAATCCATTCCCAGTCTGCAAAGTTCTCAGCGCTTTCAGTTTGTTCGCATCAAGCATGCGCGCAACTGATTTGTGGATTGTCCCGCATTGCCAATCTATCATATAGATCACGAAAAACGGTTAGCAGAAATAAAGCAGTTTCATATAATATCAAAAGCATAAACTAGATCATGGATTTTTAATCTAATATGCCCCTCCCACTAAATCATGCATTACGTAATCCCAAAACAGAATACAAATATTTAATAATTAAATTAAATACTAATAGTGAAAAGTGGATCCCGTGAATATATTTCGGCTCACAGCAGTGGCACGGTCTCGCCTACGTATATTCATCAGGTAGACACTCATTTGTCAATCACTCAATAGTGACTCCTAAGTATCCGGTCCTGGCCGTTTCTCGTTGTCGCTGCGAAGGCAGGCCCACAAGGAGACGTACCAAGGTTAAACTCGTCAATGGTAAACTCAGTTACTTACGTAATCCTGACAGCTAGGGCACGTTCAGATTCCGCTTTTACTTGAATTTACCTAGTATCTGATATACATCCGGTATAAATAAATCTTTATCGGCTACACCCGTCTAGCAGAGGCCGTCTCGGATGTAGTCACAAAAAGAAGTATTCATAAACCGTATTGACATGACGGACCATATAACATGCATCAAATACATAATTACATTCAAACCTTATTAATTAGGGATTTTCCCTAAGTGTCATACACCCTAAATCTAACAATTTAGATCCTAATAAGCATGCATAAAGTATAGAACACATGATTAACCATTGATTCAATGAAGGCTAATCATATTAGGTGGCCTAGAATCAGACTCGCTCTGATACCACGGTTGTTTTTCTATTCGGTCGGGCGCAGCGGAAGCGCGGGTTCAAGGTGCAAAATGTATTCAAAACTTTTTCAAAATACCGAGTAAATTATTCAATATCTAATATGAATAATCTATTCGATTCCACCCATAACTAAAACATTACTCACATTTATGATCCGATCAAATGGAGTATAATCCGACCACAAAATGCCGACCACATTAGGTCCGACCAGACGAGGACCGACCACATAAGTGCCGACCACATTAGGTCCGACCAGACGAGGACCGACCACATAAATTCCGACCACATTGGTCTGACCAGACGAGGACCGACCACATAAGTGCCGAAGACCACCACATAAATTCCGACCACATTAGGTCCGACCAGACGAGGACCGACCACAAAATTGCCGACCACATTATGTCCGACCAGGGTCAAAAAGACTAATATTTTTTCATGCATCATATACAAATCCAAATACTCAAATAAATGAAAAGCCAAAAAGTGGTACAAGGTCAAAAACTTTAAACCAATACTTAATCAAGTTTTCTAAAACACCATTCTTCCATCCAATCAAAGTCTCAACACAATGAAACAACTGAAGATCAAATCTAGGTCATCTAAGAGTGGGTCAACAACTCTAGATTGCAACTTGGTTTCCAAACCCTTAAAAGAAAGTTTATTACTACAATAGTTATATACTTCCTTCATTACAATGCTTCACACTTCACCAAACTTCCATCAACAAAAACCACAGGAACAAGAAAGAAACATCCTAAGAATGTCATATATTAAAGCCTAGAACCTAAGGAACAATTCCTTACTAATAGAAAGTTCAAGAAACTTACTAAAATTCAAGCTTTTGATTTTTGTCTTTCTTTTCTCAAGCTTCCTTTGTCTTTCTTCAATGGAGTTTTTTATGTTTTGTAAAGTGTTTAGGTTAATGAAATGAAAAGCAAATGAAACAATATATACTTGTGAAGAAATGCCTTGGCCGAAACTAACAACACATATACCAAAAATTTTTCATTTCAAGTCATTTAATCAACTTGACAAATATCTAAAACACTTTATGGATATTTATTTAAGTCAACAATTGCAACTAATACCATTTACTTAATATATCCTAATGTAAGATATTTATATTTTATTAATTTAATCATTTAACATTAAATAATGAATTAATTAATCAAATACAAATATTTAAATATATGTATAATATTTACATTAAATATTAAAAACATATATTCATTTAGGATATAAGTCAAAAACTCATTTTGACTATTAATTAATGTGTATTTAAATGAATCAAGTATTAATGTAAATACACACAATTAAGCAAATGACTATCTAGTCTTTTTAGCATGTTATCTTGCGTTTAACCTTTAAACGACTTTATAAATAATCAATTTATTATTTATTAATGTTGCTCTAGTGCTCTACGAGTATGTTTCATTATTGAGACTCTCTAGGTTCAGGTATATCCTCACGAAATCTAATTTCGTGTCCATAATCTATCCACCCGTAGATTAATGACGATCACGGATAATCTCGCTGAACCATACAGGTCGAGGTCATGGCAAATGTAATTCCTCCGTCACAGGTATCCGGATAAATCCCAGAGATATAGATGTAAACGTCAAATCTCTATCGGGATTATCCAGTCGACTATTCTATTAGCAATCTCAAAAAGAATGTTTAGACCTAGCTTCTAAACTTTACCACGGGCCCATGGTTTATCTGATTGCTAATCATATGGACTACCTATGCCTGATACACAGAACTGACGGATCCTATTTGATACACACAGGACACCCTGAGGATCTATCTACACCCAACAACAGGCGGGGTCTAATCTAATAGATCGGTGACGTGACTGACGTCTAAGTGTAGAATATGTCTCATGTGCCCACAATGGCATCTCAAGTCTAAGAATCACAAGTGCTACTCAACCCAAGAAGATTCCTATTGACGCTGGTGTACCATCCATTAAGAATCTTCGTGAGTCGTTCAGTGTTTATCCGCTATAAACACCTACACTTCTATACTAGTCTCCAGACTAAAGGTTTCATTGAGAAACCATTGGAATCATATATTCCAGTATACAACAGTACCGGTCTCAACGGGTTTACTATATTGACCAAGTAGTGTAAACCTTGACCAGGAACTGTCTGAGAATGACAACGTCATGATACTACTCAATGTCCGTTGCGACACTTTTGTAACTGTATCATGATAATCATTCTCGGGTCATTACATCTTTACCATATAAAGAAATATAGATTATATTATAGAACTGCATATATTATTCATAATAATATGTTTTACAGAAGTATTTAACAGAAATACAACCCGGAATTGGCGCTCTGAGCTCCAACCCCAACACAGATGTCACATGCTAGGCCTAGGGCTGGAATCGTATCTGCCTCGTACGAACCATATATCGAATCACTTGCAACTGTCTCTGTAACGGATAATCATGACCTAGTCATATTATCCCGATAGCTGCAGCATTTAAGAGTACTAGTTATATATCCTGCTTGATCATCATCTCCATATGACTGAAGTGATACTTCAATCTTGACATCACCCCAATAACACTATGATTCTCAGTAAACCCAGAAGAGGCGTACACATAACCTATTAAAGCTCCGGACGACCAAAACTAAAGTATACAGACTGTCGCAAGTACTAGCGATGCAAGTCTCAGGTTAATACCACATACACCTATCCTAATTCAGATTCCCATAGACACATAGTCATACTACCAATGTGATTCCGAAGGGTCTATCTAGAGCGAAGCTGTTCCCGGTCTAACGGCTAACAAAACCTTCTATGACACTTGCATAAGTATCCAATACTTAAATATATGAGAACTATCATGTTAAGCTTCCATAACGCGCACAAGTGTAATACTAGCGTATTCCGCATTATCGATGTCCAGTCTCGATAATACTACGACTATGGATATTTCATGATTAAATATCTCTTGTCGTGGATTAATACTGTCTCATATCTTATTAATCCGGTACTAATCATATGGTATTTTATCATTTATATATCCAAGTAATCCAATTACAGAATAATAAAAGATCAATTTCCTTTGTCACATAGTTTAATTTTGTACAAAACACCATGTCTTTTACAAATAGAGATTTTATGGGTCATAATTGTCCAACAACCACTTCACGGAGTCGATGTCTAACATCAAATCTCTATAGGTATAAGGGTCAGTCTCTTCAACTAAGACACGCTTTTAGTCTCTTCAAATTTAAACATTCAAGAGGTCTAGATACGCTTTCAGACCTGCAGAGTGTGGATAATGAAGGTTCTTCATCTACTTGAACTTCAGGTTCCTCTGTTGGTTTGTTGGTATCAGGTTGTACTTCATCAAGTTCAACCGGTCTATGATTACCTGATAAGTCCATAAAAGTGTAATTAGAACATTGCTAACACAGATTAATTATCTTATATTTAATCTTAATTAGAGTTTATTTTGTTCTTTGTTATTAGGAGCAATGGAATATGAAGTTTGGGATCACTTACGTGTGTATCAGGTGTTGGTTCTAGATTAGGTCCCAAGATCATGAAATCAAGCAAGAAAAACGCATGAATACAATCATAGGAGGTGCGGAAAACTCACAAGGATCGTTGAGAGCTACGAAGACCAAAAATGAACGCCTCCTCTGTCAAGCTCGGCATTAGCTGCTCTGGTCGTGGACTACACGGCATGGGCTGGTTTGGTTCCTCCAAGAATCGGCCATTGATGACTCCATGGAATCTCCCAGCTTCAAGCTTCAAAAACGGATTCCAAGCTCAAAGGTTCAATGCCCTATCACCTTTGTATTGACCCCAAATGTGTGCTAGCACCTCTTCTTCTTCTTTGTTTTTAGGTCAAACCAGAAATTAGAAGAGGAAGAAGATGAAAACTGCTCAAAGCCGAGAGAGAAAGAGAGGGAAGAAGGGTTTTCCATGAAAACCGATTGAGAGAGAGAGAAAAAATAAAAGGAAAATGCTTTATATATTTATTTTATTTTCCAAAAACAATAAAACAAAAAAAAGCATTTTTCATTTACCAAAAGTCAAAAGCAAAAGACAATAAATGCTTTTCAATCAACTCACATCAATCAATCAAATTGTCACATCACTCAAAGTGACATGTGATTTGACGCTTGATGTGACTAATGATTTGACGCTCGATTTGACTTGTGTGCCGCACTCGAATTCGAAATGCGAATGCGCTCGTAAATAATCCCGGGCTCGGGTTCGCTAATTCCAAATTAACGATTTTCTGCGGGACGTAATTAAACGATTACGGCTAGCGAAATCACTATTCATGTCGGTAACGAATTAATTCTAAATTAATTCGTTCGCCCGAATTAAAATTAGATTTTAATTCCTCGTCGAAATCCAATTTCCATAATATATCGAATATATTATTTTATTGATTAATTCCAAATTAATCGTTTATCTCTTTAATTAATATTTTATCCCAGATAAAATATCTCCGTAATTAATCCCAGATTAATTTTCTCTCTTCTAATTAATCCCAGATTAATAAAAGTGCGAGTCATACATCATCGGTGAATCTTCGGGAAGCGACCCATGAGATCCCCGATATGTTGGCAGTAAATACGGTCGTCGGACTATCCGAACACTAAAGTACCTCGTACTACGTTTGTACCGATTTACAAGACAAGGTTGGCTTCTGGCAAAGCGCCATGCCTACCCAATTCTCCAGAAATATCCTTACAGGATATGTGATCTATATCAAGCGTAGTATACCGAAGTATTGCGTATTTGATCCAGTATCGGATGTTCACGTGCTAGGCCAGGGGCTGGAATTGTGTCTGCACCGTACGAAGCACATATCGGATGTCTGGCAACTAGTCTCTATAATCGGATAAACATGTCCTAGTCATAATATCCCGATAGCTCGAGCATTTAAGAAAACAAGTTCCGTATCCTACGTGACCATCATCTCCATATGACTGGAGTGATACTTCCGTCTTAACATCACACCCAACACACTACGATTCTCAATATACCCATAATTGGCGTACACAGAACCGGTTAAAGCCCTGGACGACCTCAACCAAAGCATATTGATTGTCGCAAGTATTAGCGGTGCAACTCTCAGGTTAAGACCAAATACACCTACCCTGATTGTAGACTCCCATAGACACATAGTCATACTACCAAAGCGATTACGCAGGGGTCTATCCAGAGCGAAGCTGTTTCCCGTACCATCGGTAAAACACAACCTCCTATCACACTTGCATGAGTTTACTATACCCAAATATATGAGAACTATGACGTTGTGCCCTCACAACATGCACAAGTGTAATACTAGTCTTTTACATATTTATCTATGTCTAATCTCGATAATACTCTGACTATGGATTTTTAATGATTTATCCTTCGTGGACTGATACTGTCTCATATCATTCTCTGTCCAGGAACAAATCACAAGGACCTCTCATAATTTATATATCTAGGTGATCTAATCATAAATGATAAGAGTGCAATCTCCTTATCACATAGTTAATTTGTTCAACAACACCATGATCTGTACAAATAGTGACGCTATGGGTCAAAATTGTCCAACAATCTCCCACTTGGCCTATAGCTAGTCACTCGAGTGTTTGGCACCCGAACTATGTACGGTTGGCTCAAACTGCTGAGAAAAGGTTTTGTCAGCGGATTTACATGATTATCATCTGATGTGATTTATTCGATCATCACATCGCCGCGATGTATGATCCGAATGAATCAGATGAATATCAAAATAAGTATCTGGATCGTCGATGAGACCATTAATTCTCTATCATGTGCTGACGCCTAGCTCAGCTGCTAACATAACTATATCTAATCTAATTAGATTTATTATCGACCCAAATGGCTTCTATTGCTGCCTCAGCTGCAGCAATAACCCGCATTTGTTGTTTATTCTGTAAAAGTATCTGCTTGGAAGATTTCCAGCTCATTGTTCCGTTATACTATTGTATAGTACCTTTTTACGACTTATAGTCGTTTTCATGAAAGCCAAGCTTTCTCCAATTATATTATAGAAATATCATTTCCAAGAAATGATATATCATCATTACTCAGGACATTCACTGTCAGTGCGCTCCCACTAACCTCCTTATATACACAAGAATTATTTTCGTTTTGAATTAAATCATAATTATTATGATTACATCAAAACGGCAATTCCAAGAACCTAGTTTGCTTGTTATGGTTCGAACAAAACCGTCAGGATGTTGTTGTAAACATGCTCCGAAAGGTTTCCGTTAAGGAAAACGGTTTTGGCATTCAGCTGCCACATTTCATAAATGAAACATGCAGCATCAGCAAGCATTGTCGAAATGGATTTACCATGGCAACATGTAAAAGGTTTCGTCATAATCAAGACAATGTTGATAACTCTACCTTTTCTCTACAAGCCTAGCTTAGTACGTTGATATGTTGCCATCCATGTATGTCTTCCTTGAAGACTTATATAGTACCAATAGGCACAATGCCTTGCGATACATCAACTAGTTTCTAAACATTGTTGGTATACATGGAATCCACTTCGGACTTTATGACACTTTGCCATAATAGGGAGTCGATACCTTGTATCACTTCCACATACGTAGTCAGTTGCTATACCTCAATAAGATAGACATCTTTATGAGGTGAGATCAGAAACACATACCCTAGGTTGTTTTCTGATTCTCTCCGACCTACGTGGTTTCTGTGTATTCAATGATTATTGGAATAGTTTCATCCTTGATGAACTATTTGTGTTCCATTAGGACTCGGTGCCAGGAATAGTATTACTCTGATTTTCATCGAGTTTTACTATCCTCCCACTTACCACTGCATATCGGTATTCCTCTTAGGAAAACCGCATGGTGAGCAACAATCTAATTGTTCTCTCGTGAGTTGTATAAGTACAATACTTATGGTATCCCTAGGATAACCAACAACTTTGGCACTTATCCAATTTGGGTTTTAGTTTGGTATCATCCAAACATATGCCCAGCATACCCAAATTTACAGGAATGTGAACCCGGTTTCTTTCCCGTTCATATCTAATATGAGATCTGTCAAACAGATATTATGGAACCTTATTCAAAATAAGTTCTTGCACTGGTTAAAGCTTATCCGTTGAAGGAAATGGTAGCTCAGAGCAACTCGTGATTAACCTTATCATGTCTAACAAAATTCGGTTAATCTGTTCGGACACACCGTCAAAATGATGTGTTCCGGGAGGAGTCCTCATTGAAAGAACACTATACTCTTTCAAGTATACGAGAAACTTATTGATTAAGTATTTCCATTACGGTCTTACTGTGACGGTTTAATACTTTAGCCGATCTGTTTGGCTATTTCGTGTCGAAACTGTGAAAGTTTCCGATTTGTGTTTCAAAAGAAACACATAACCATAACGCGATGTCACATCCGTAAAGGTCACAAAATATTCATATCCACATCTAGCCTAGCTAGACATGGGCCCACTGCTTCACTATGAACTAGGGTTAACAGATCGGTAGCACTGGCACTTTTACCAAGTAAATAGTGTTTTAGGCACTTTGCCCAATAAACTAGATTCGTAGACTTTATTTGATTGGAATCAAATTAGTCCGAGTACCCACTCTTCAAAAGTGTGGATATACGATTCTTGTTTAAATTGTGTCCCAGACAACAATGCCACATTCAAGTTTCAACATGATCAAATCAGTTTGAGCTATTTATTTGTCATGTTATATATTTGAGATATATTTATATTCTAAATATAAATTTTGTTGTTCACATCTAATGTGTTTATCTCAAAATCATTTTTTATATAATAAAACACTTTAGTGTTCTAGAATATAAAGGTATATCCGCAACGATTATACACTGATATAGAGATAATGTTTCTAGTCAAACTAGTTACATTATAACAGTTTCCTAATTTACGTACATACCATAAGGGTAGTTCCTAAAATTAGGTACCTGCGGTTAAAACAGCGACTTTCGTCCCGTTTTCAATTCGCAGATTAATCTCTAATGAAGTCAGTATCCTGTTCAAAACAGATTCTGAACATCAATACATATATTTTATGTACCACACTAAGTATCAAAATCTAATTTTAATACTAGCTGTGAACATAATTATGACAATCATTTTTGAAGTCAGAGCCTTGCTCGTCTTCAATTCCTTCTTGGGATATGTCATTTATCTTCCAGAAGATTATAATGATTTTGCCTTTGCCTTTTCAACACTCCAGAAGCCTTTGGTCAAGCCTTGCCCTTCTAGAATATCGAAGTAAGGTGCGTCTTGCGCTACTTGCCTTATTGCAAAGTTTGACTTTGTCTCCTTGAGAATAATCATTAATTCTCTAAGAATTATTTATTGCAATTTTAGTATTTCAAAGATCTAAAATAGATCCATGAAAATCTTTCAATTTCATTATCATACTTTAATGGATTAAGCGCTAAAGTTTCATTACATGAATATTCCAAATATCATGTTCCACTTATTTGTTTAACTCATAGCTTAGGCATAATACATTATTTTATCAAATAAAATAACTTATTATTTTTCCAGGACCATCCTGAAACAATTCCCAATTTGAAAATTAAAGTCGTTTAAATACATTTTCAACCAGGATTATGTTTTAAACACTAATATTTCAATTTATTTCGATTCTAATAGTCAAACTATTTAATCAACGATTTGTGGTACTATGTATTATATTGATTATTATAGTCCAACTATACAATCAAATATAATTTAAATTAATTAACCTCAATTACATTGATTACTATAATCCAATTATAAATCAACTGTAAATAGAAATTAATTAATTCAAATATATGGATTACTATAATCCAATAATATAATCAACTATAATACAGTCCAACTGTTATTAAAACAACAATTTAAATATTAGTCCAACTAACATTTAATTTAACGACGAAATAAATTGTGATTGAGCGCGTATGGCAAGTAATTAAACGAATATTGCAAATTCAATTCTTGCCTCCACACTATTTTTTGGCGAGCCTCTAACCCTCTGTCGAGTACTCGGGAAACCGTGTTTCCTAGTGGGCTAGGATCCCGTTAAATATGACATAATCTTGACTTTGGCCAACAAATTGTATGATAATTAACTAGGTAGATCTCTAAGATCAATTGGATCCAATCCAATTCCTAGATCCGGTAGGGGGACATCCAAGTCCGAAACATATATCTTATATATGCCAATACATCCAATGTATTACCTAACCTTTTTTCCTCTGAATCAACTAAGCCTTGGCTTTGGCACAACAAACTTAGTGATCCCAGTCAAGCGCGACCATTGACCATGGAAAGCTTCGTAATCAATGTCGATGGACAAGAAGTGGTCTTGACTTTGGCCAACAAACCACAACTTGGACAAGACACTGATATGGAACAAAGCCTTCGTGATTCAAAACATCTTCGACAGACAAAGGCCTTGACTTTGGCCAACAAACCAATGTCGTCTCGGATCTTGAGTGAGAATCACTCAATGGAAGGAAAGACGCTTAATATTATTGAGGGGTTTTTGCGAGCAAATTGGCAACCAATTATTATCTTTGTTAAGGTCATACACCCTTAAACATGCACTCTAAACACATAATAGCGCATATGAATAAAATAATAATGATATGCGGATGGATACTTTACATTGATCCTAGATCACATCTCTCTTTCTCTCTCCAGCTAGCACATGTATTACTTCTACCCGTTACACTACACTTCTAAAGAAACTTCATTTACATTGAGGGGAATAGGTGAGAAGAGAATAGAAAAGAGATAGGAGAAGAGAATACAAAGAGTATGGAGGTGATAAGGCTGGACACGCAGGTCCATCTGATATACATATTCATGCATCGCAACCATGTATTCATACAAGCATGTTATCAATCAATCTAATCCAATTAATTAATATGATAATTAGTGATCATCCAATGTTCAAACAACGATTTGATTTTGCTCGAGTCAAACTCGTTTTGCGAATAAGTACTTAAAGTACGAATTCTTGAATTAAATTAAATTACATAATTATATCCAATTTAATACGCATTTAATTCTAATTCTCTATTTAATTCCAAATTAAATATTACACTTTTATTAACGAACCTTTACGACTTAAATTCCAAATTTAATCGCAACGGGTCTCAAAGTCCGATTAACATCTAATGTTTATTTAATTAAAGTCCAATGGGCTTTTAATTAATTTCTTTAAGACGTGGACTTTTGGTCAACTCGGGTCAAACCAATAACCAAAATCCAATCCGGGAGTTACCCCATAAGCCCATAAATCAATCTTGGCCCATTAGGCCCAATTAAATAATTAAGGTCCATTACGTCATAATTGGACTTTTTGGATGCGATTTTGGGCCCAATTGGATCTAACCAAATTGGCCTAAACCTAACTTGGTACAACCAAGCCCAAAAGCCCAATTACAACCTTTAAGGCCCAATTTCCAAAAACAAGCCCAATTAATTAACTTATAAAATTCCAAATTCCATAATTAATTAACCTAAGTGTAATACACAATTAATCACCCAATTAACATTTCTAAAACATCAATTAGCATAATTAATCATGCACTTTAACATCAAATAGTGTCCAACACAATTCAATCAAAATCAAACCCAATTTACATGCTTAATGTCTCGGCAATTAGGGGTTTTTCCAATCCGATTCGGTTTCAATCCAATTGAATCCACAATCAATATTTCCCAAATCAATTCAACTCATCCAATGAATCAAATCAAAAAATCACAATGAATTTCAAAAAACATCATTTTCGGCCAAGCCTACTTTAAAAGGGAAAATTGTTCCAAATCAAAATTCAATCCAATTGAACTTCAAAACAACATTACCCAATTGTTTTAAGTCATCCAATGATCAAACAAACAAAAATTACCAAGACATTAGGGCTTACAATTTTCGGCCATGCCCAAAAAATTGGGGAAAAATGGATCCAATCCTATTTTATGAAATTGATCATGCACAACTTCGATTAATCAACATCCAAGCATAATTAATCAATCAATTTAAAAAAATCATGCTTCAATTGATTTTACCCAATTTCAAACCCTAACTTTTTTCATGCTTGATCAAAGCTCAAGATACCATTGTTGGTTTCTAGATTAGGTCCCAATATCATGAAATCAAGCAAGAAAAACGAATGAATACAATCATAGGAGGTGGAGAAACTCACAAGGATCAGTTGAGATGCGACGAAGACGAAAAAATGAACTGCCTCATCTGTCAAGCTCGGTAGTGGCTGCTCTTGGTCGTGGACTGCAGGGCATGGGCTGGTTTGTCTCCTCCAAGAATCGGCCATTGATGACTCCATGGAAGCTCCAAGCTTCAAGCTTCAAAAACCGATTCCAAGCTCAAAGGTTCACTGCCCTATCACATTTGTATTGACCCAAGTGTGTGCTAGCACCTTTATTCTTCTGTTTTTCGGTCAAACCAGAAATTGGAAGAGGAAGAAGATGAAGAACGGCTCAAAGCCGAGAGAGAAAAGATATGGAAGAAGGGGTTTCTGTGAAAACTGATTGAGAGAGAGAGAACATAAAAGGAAAATGCTTTATATATTTATTTTTTTTCCAAAAACAAAAAAAAAAAAAAGCATTTTTCATTTACCAAAAAGTCAAAACCAAAGGCAATAAATGCTTTTCAATCAACTCACATCAATCACTCAATCAATCAATCAAATTGTCACATCACTCAAAGTGACATGTGATTTGACACTTGATGTGACTAATGATTTGACGCTCGATTTGACTTGCGTGCCGCACTTGAATTCGAAATGCGAATGCGCTCACAAATAATCCCGGGCTCGGGTTTGCTAGTTCCAAATTAACGAATTTTCTGTCGCGACGCAATTGAATGAATACGCCTAGCGATATCACTATTCATGTCGCTAACGAATTAATTCTAAATTAATTCGTTCGCCTGAATTAAAATCTAATTTTAATTCCGCGTCGAAATCCAATTTCGCATAATATATCGAATATATTAATTTATTGATTAATTCTAAATTAATCGTTCTCTCTCTTTAATTAATATTTTATCCCAGATAAAATATCTCCGTAATTAATCCCAGATTAATTTTCTCTCTCTTCTAATTAATCCCAGATTAATTAAAGTGCGAGTCATATATCATCGGTGAATCTTGGGAAGCGACCCATGAGATCCCATGATATGTTGGCAGTAAATACGGTCGTCGGACTATCTAAACACGTAAGTACCTCGTACTACGTTTGTATCGATTTACAAGACAAGGTTGGCTTCTAGCAAAGCGCCATGCCTACCGAATTCTTCAGAAATATCCTTACAGGAATATGTGATCTATATCAAGCATATTATACAGAAGTATTGCATATTTTGATCCAGTATCGGATGTTCACGTGCTAGGCCTGGGGTTGGAATTGTGTCTGCCCCGTACGAAGCACATATCGGATGTCTGGCAACTAGTCTCTATAATCGGATAAACATGACCTAGTCATAATATCCCGATAGCTCGAGCATTTAAGAGAACAAGTTCCATATCCTATGTGACCATCATCTCCATATGACTGGAGTGATACTTTCGTCTTAACATCACACCCAACACACTACGATTCTCAATATACCCAGAATTGGCGTACACAGAATCGGTTTTAAAGCCCTGGACGACCTCAACCAAATCATATTGATTGTCGCAAGTATTAGCGGTGCAAGTCTCAGGTTAAGACCAAATACACCTACCCTGATTGTAGACTCCCATAGACACATAGTCATACTACCAATGGGATTCCGCAGGGGTCTATCCAGAGCGAAGCTGTTTCCCGTACCATCGGTAAAACACAACCTCCTATCACACTTGCATGAGTATCCTATACCCAAATATATGAGAACTATGTCGTTGTACCCTCACAACATGCACAAGTGTAATACTAGTCTTTTACGTATTTATCAATGTCCAATCTCGATAATACTCTGACTAGGGATTTTTAATGATTTATCCTTCGTGGACTGATACTGTCTCATATCATTCTCTGTCCAGGAACATATCACAATGACCTCTCATCATTTATATATCTAGGTGATCTAATCACAAATGATAAGAGTGCAATCTCTTTGTCACATAGTTAATTTGTACAACAATCCATGATCTGTACAAATAGTGACGCTATGGGTCATAATTGTCCAACATCACCGGACCATATGTTTTCCCGCTGGTTGGGCACCGCGAAAGTCCCCAAAACCTTGATTTTGATGCGCATAATGACTCCGGAACTTTTCTATATAAACCCAACTTCGTCCAAACCCTAAGGGAGGAGAAAAATCAAAGAGAAACATAGGAGAAACACACAGCAAAGAGCTACAAACACAAAATCGAAGGAGGAGAATGAAAAAGTTCAAGGTGTTAGACATTATGACCCATAGCGTCACTGTTTTGTAAATGATATTGTATTATTGTACAAAATCAACTATGTGATAATGAAATTGCCTTTTGCCATTTTGTAAAATTATTACTTTGATATATTAATGACAAAAGTCCATATGATTATTTCCGTATTGAGATGATATGAGACAGTATCAATATAAAAGGTTTAATCATTAAATATCCCTAGTCGGAGTATTATCAAGATCGGACATCGATAATTCGGAATAGACTAGTATGCACTTGTGCGAGTTGTGATGGCACAACGGCATAGTTCTCATATATTAAGTATTGGATACTTATGCAAGTGTGATAGGAGGTTGTGTTTTATCGATGGTACGGAAAACAGCTTTGCTCTGGATAGACCCCGCGGAATCCCATTGGTAGTATGTCTGCGTGTCTATGGTAGGCCGCATCAGGGTAGGTGTATATGGTCTTAACCTGAGACTTACATCGGTAGTACTTGCGACAATCGGTAAACTTTGGTTTTGGTGGTTCGGGGCTTTAACTGGTTCTGTGTACGCCTCTTCTGGGTTTATCGAGAATCGTAGTGTACTGTTGGTTTATTCTAAGGTCCCAAGATCAAATCAAGACATGAAATAATGCGTGAACACACCAACGAAGGTAGCGGAATACTCACATTGATCGGTTATGTCGATTTGGAGACGAACGAAGCAACAAAACTCACTGCCATGGGCGCAAATCTGCAGCAGTCCACGCTCACTGTCTTGGCAGTTTCGGGTCTCAAAACGAAGCTCCAAACTCCGTCGGATGAGTCCCGCCTCATGGGTGAACCTCCCTACCACCTTCGCAAGACTCGTAGTGTGCTAGCACTTGCGGTTTTCACCATGAAAACCCAACTCTTGGCTTCCCTTAGCTCACATTTTTCTGGTTCAAAACCAGTCCCAATATTTCTGTTTTGGGCGTGAGAGAAGAGAGAATTTGAGAGAGATTTTTCTTATTAATTTTTGTTACCAAAAATCAATTTATATTTATGCCATAATATTTATTAAATTAATAATAAACTTATGACACAAATCATGCAATGGCTTAGAGTGTCAAACACTCAATTTCCATGCAAAACCATTGAGTGCATTGTACACTATCTCTATGCAATGCATTAGAATTAAATAATGCATAATATGACATGTGTCATGTGGGCCCCACACGTTTCCAAATGAAAGTGGGCCCACGTGCATTCACGCATTCGGGTTCGATATTTCCGAAATACCGAACTTACGTCGCGACGTTAATTAAATCGAATTTAAATAAATAATTGTGCCTAGCGAAATTATTATTTACGTCGCTAACGAATTAATTCTAAATTAACTCGTTTGCCCGAATTAAAATCTAATTTTAATTTCGCGTCGAAATCGAATTTCGATTATTATATCGAATATAATAATTTATCGATAAATTCCAAATTAATCGTTCTCTCCTTTAGACGACATTTTATCCCGGATAAAATATCTCCGTTATGAATCCTAGATTAATTTTCTCTCTCTTCTGTATAATCCCAGATTATTCAAGAGTGCGAGAGTTGTGCGTCATCGGTGGATTATCGGGAAGCGACCCATGAGATCTCCGGATAATGGCAGTAAATACGGTCGTCGGAGTATCCGAATCACGTACGTACCAAGTACTACGTTCTACCGATTTACGAGACAAGGTCGACTCCTAGCAAAGCACAAGTCTACTCAATTCTCCGGACATATTCATAAAGAATATCAAAGATCTGTATCAAGCGTAGTACAATTGTATTGTGCGTATCGGCCCAGTATCGGATAGTCACGTGCTAGGGCTGGGGCTGGATAAGTGTCTGCCCCGTCCGAAACACATATCGGATGTCTGGTAACTAGTCTCTATAATCGGATATTCATGACCTGGTCATAATATCACGATTGGATGCGCATCACTTAAGAGCACTAATACCGTATCCTGTGTGACATCATCTCCACTATGACTGGAGTGACACTTCCGTCTCGACATCACATACAATACACTACGATTCCTGATAAACCCAGAAGAGGTGAACACAGAACCAGTTAAGATCCCCAACCACCAAAACCAAAGTTTACCGATTGTCGTAAGTATTAGCGATGTAAGTCTCAGGTTAAGACTATACACACCTACCTTGATTTCGCCTCCCATAGACACCTAGTCATAATACCAATGGGATTCCGAAGGGTCTATCCAGAGCGAAGCTGTTTCCCGTACCATCGGTGAAACACGACCTCCTATCGCACTTGCACGGTATCCAATACTTATATATATGAGAACTATGAGTTGTGCCCTCACAACGCGCACAAGTGCAATACTAGCCTATTCCGCATTATCGATGTCCAGTCTCGATAATACTACGGCTAGGGATATTTAATGATTAATCCTTCGTGGACTGATATGTCTCATATCATCTCAATCCAGGAACTAATCATAGGGACCTCTCTTCATTTATATATCTATGGTGATCTAATCACAAATGACGAGAGTGCAATTTCCTTGTTACATAGTTAATTTGCTACAGCAACACAATGATCTGTGCAAATAGTGACGCTATGGGTCATATTATCCAACAATCTCCCACTTGGCACATAGCCAGTCACTCGAGTGTCCTACACCCGAACTATGTAAGGTTCGCTCAAATTGCTGAGGAAAGGTTTTCGTCAGCGGATTTGTTCGATTATCGTTTGAGGGATTTACACGATCATCACATCGCACGATGTATGATCCGAACGAATCAGATGATATAGAAGTATATATCTGGATCGTCGATGAGACCTTTAATTCCTTAGCCTGTGCTGACGCCTAGCTCAGCTGCTAACAGAACTATATCTAATCTAATTAGATTTATTTTCGACCCAAAAAACTTCTATTGCTGCCTCAGCTGCAGCAATAATCCGCATTTGTTGTTTATTCGGCAACAGTTATCTTGCTTGGAAGATTTCCAGCTCACTGTCCCGGTGTTCAAACTTTATAGTACCGTAGTATTTAATCGTTTGGAAACTTGCTGCAGTGATCCCAGTCACTTCAAGTTCTCCTTCTCCATAGTAAAATATAGCATCTTTAGTTCTCAGAGATACTAACAGATGTTCTTAACTTCAATCCAGTGACTATCACTTGGATTGACCCGATTGTGACTCCATATGCTCGAAGCGTATGAGACACCAATACAAGTACATTTTAAATGTACAATTTCCCAGAGAGTGTTAACAACTCCAAATCTATCCCAATAGATCTTTATTCCTCGAATAAAGGTTGTTACTCCCCAGAATTCTACGGAGAATTTCTATTGAAAGCCAAGCTTTCAACAATAGCTTTATGGGAATTTCACTGTCAGTGCGCTCTCCCACTAACCTCCTTATATACACAAGAATTATTTCGTTTTGAGTCAAATCATAAACCATTATGATTATTTCAAAACGACAGTTCCAAGAACCTTATGCTTGCATTAATCCAAACATGGATCGAATAACCCGCAAACCTGTTTGTCGGTTATACAAAATCGTCAGGATGTTGTAACATCCTCCAAAAGGTTTCCTTTTCAGGAAAGCGATTTTGATTTATAACTGACATATTTCATAAATGAAATATATAGTTATTTTCAAGCATCTTCAAAATGGATTTTATACATGGAATCCATTTCGGATTCATGGCACTTTGCCATAACAGAGAGTCGATACCTTGTATCACTTCCTCAAAACGTAGTCGGTGGATATACCACCATAAGATTGACATCTTTATGAGGTGAGATCAGAAACCCATACCCTAGGTTGTTTTCTGACTCTATCCGATCTACTAGGTTCTTGTGTATTTGAAGATTAATGGTATAGTTTCATCATAGATGAACTATTTGTGTTCCATTAAGGACTTCGTGCCTTGAACAGTATTACTCTGATTTTCATCGAGTATCACTATCCTCCCACTGACCACTGCATATCGGTATTCCTCTCAGGAAAACCGCATGGTGAGCAACAATTATATTGTTCTCATGTGGGATTTATAAGTATTATACTTAAGGTTTCCCTTAGGATAACTTATATTGGCACTTATCCAATTTGGGTCCTTAGTTTGGTATCATCCAAACGCTATGCCTGGCATACCAAATTATCAGGAATGAGAAACCTCGTTTCTTCCCTGTTCATATCCTATATGATATCTGTCAAACAGATTTATGGAACCTTATTCTAAATAAGTTTTGCACTGTTAATACATATCCTGTAGAAGGTAATAGTAGCTCAGAGCGACTCGTGATAAACTTATCATGTCCAACAAAATTCGTTTTAGTTCAGACATACCGTCTAACTGACGTGTCTCGGGAGGAGTCCTCACACGAAAGACACCGTACTCTTTCATTACGTATGAAACTTACTGCTTAAGTATTTTCCATTACGGTATTACCGTGGCGGAATAACACTATAGCCGATCTGTTTGTTTTCTTCGTGTCGAAACTCTAAAGTTTCCGATCTGTGTTCTTCAAAAGAAACACATAACCACAACGTGATGTCACATCCGTTAAGGTCACGAAATATTCATGTTCACATCTAGCCTAGCTAGATATGGGCCCACTTAATTCACCATGAATAGGGCTAACAGATCGGTGGCCCTTTTACTATTACCAAGTAAATAGTATTTTAGGTATTTACCTAATAAACTAGATTCGTAGACCTTATTTGAATAGTCAAATAAGTCCTAGTACCCACTCTTAAAAAGTGTGGATATACGAGTCTTCTTTAATTGTGTCCTAGACAACAATGCCACAAATAAGTCTCTATTGATCAAATCAATTTGAGCTATTTATTTGTCATTTTATATGTTTGAGATTTTATTATATTCAAAATATAAATTCTGTTATTTACATCCAATGTATTTATCTCAGTATCATCTTTATATATGAAACACTTTAGTGTTCTAGAATATAAGGTTTTATCCGCAATGGATTAAACACTGATATAGAGATAATGTCTCTAGTTAAACTAGTTACATTATAACATTTCCTAATTTAAGTACATACCCAAAGGGTAGTTCCTAAACTTAGGTATCTACGGTCGAAACAGCGACTTTCGTCCCGTTTCCAATTCGCAGAGAAATCTCGGCTTGAAGCCAGTATCCAGCTTACAGCGGATTCTGAACGTCAATACATATGTATTATGTACCACACTAAGTATTTAAAATCCAATTTTAATACTAGTAGTAACATAACTTTGACAAATATTTTTAAAGTTAGAGCCTCGCCCTTTCTTTAATTCCTTCTTGTCTTCCATATCCAAATGGTAGTCACTTTGGGATATGTCAATTATCCTTTTCAATATTTCACAAACCTTTGCCAAGCCTTGGGTTTCGGAATATCGAAACGATGTGCACCTTGTGCTACATGCCCAATTGCAAACTTTGACTTTTCTCCACTAGAATAGTCAATTAATTCTCCAAGAATTATTAATTGCAATTTTTAATACTTTTAAATCTAAAGATAGATTTATTATAAGTATATTAATTAAGCACTAAAGTCATCATCACATAAATCTTCAAAGACTTTATGCTCTACTATTTGCTTAATAATGGGCTTAGTCATAATAAGTTATTTTATCAAATAAATTAACCTATTATTAATTCCCAATTGAAAATTAAATCATTTAAAACATTTAATCCAAGGATTATATATTTTAAATATTCAACCTTTTCAATTCTTTCTTGATTTCAATAGTCCAACTATTTAATCAATTTAATAAGGTACTATTTATTATAATGATTACAATAATCCAATTATTTAATCAACTATAATTTTAATATTGATTACTATAATCCATTATAAAATCAACTATCATTTAATTCAATTATATTGATTACTATAATCCAATTAAAATCAACTATATATTGAATGAGTTTGTATATAGTCCAACTATATATATTTTAAAACAACATAAAATATTAGTCCGACTAATACTTTTGATTAATATGACGAGTAAAATAAAATGAGCGTGTTTAGCGAGTATCGAACGAATGTTGCAAATTCAATACTTGCCTCCCACTATTTTTCGTCGAGCCTCTAACCCTCTGTGGAGTACTCGGGAAACCGTGTTTCCTAGTGGGCTAGGATCCTATTAAATAACACACAACCTTGACTTTGGCCAATAAAAGCTGTATGCTATTTAACTAGGTAGATCTCACAGATCAATTGGATCCATCCAATTCCTAGATCCGGTTAGGTGGACATCCAAGTCCGAAACATATGTATAATGTCAATGTATCCATTACATTTTCCTAACCCTATCCTCCGAATCATCTAGGCCTTGGCTTTGGCCAAAAACAAACCTAATGATTCCAGTTAAGCGGGACCCATTGACGAGGAAAGTTTCGTAATCAATGTCATTGGACAAAAAGTGATCTGACTTTGGCCAATAAAAATCACGATTTGGACAAGACACCGATATGCAACAAAACTCTCATGATTCAAGTACATCCTTGATTGACAAAGGTCTTGACTTTGGTCAAAACAAACCAATGCCAACTTCGGATCTTGAACAAGAATCATTCAATGGAAGGATATTTGCTTAATATAGATTGAAGGGATTTTCGCGTGCAAATTGGCTACCAATTTAATTATCTTTGTTAAGGTCTCATCATCATACACCCTTAAACATGCATTCTAAATACATAATAAAGCGAGTATGAAATAAAATAATAATGATATGCGGATGGATACTTAACACATTGATCCTAGATCAAATCTCTCCCTTTCTCACTCAAGCTAGCACTTGTACTACTTCTACCCGTTACACTACACTTCTAAAGAAACCTCATATACATAGAGGGGAATAGGTGAGAAGAGAATACAAAGAGAAAGAAGGTGATAAGGCTGGACACGCAGGTCCAATTTAATAAATCGAATTTATTACAACAATTTCTAAAATTGCCCACCCATCTAATATCCATCCGATATACATTATTCATTCAACACAACCACGTATTCACACACATAAGCATGCTATCAATCAATCTAATCAAATTAATTAATCTGATAATTAAGTGATCATCCAATGTTCAAACAACGATTTGATTTTGTTCGAGTCAAACTCGTTTTTGCGAATAAGTACTCAAAGTACGAATTCATGAATTAAATTAAACTACATCATTAAATCTAATTTAACATGTATTTAATACTAATTCACTATTCAATTCCAAATTAAATATTACACTTTTATTTAATAAACCTTTTACGATTTAAATTCCAAATCTAATCGTAACGCGTCTCAAAGACCGATTAACGTCCAACGTCAATTCAATTAAGTCTAATGGGCTTCAATTAATTTCTTTAGGCATGGGCTTCGGCAACCAAAACCCAATAGTGGAATCACCCAAAATGCCTTAGAAATCAATTTCGGCCCATTAGGCCCAATTAAACATTAAAGGTTCATTAGTCGCAATTGGGCTTTATGGTTAAGGTTTGGGCCCAATTGGATCCAATCCACTTGGCCTAAACCAAACTTGATAAATCAAGCCCAAAGGCCCAATCAATACAACAATCAAGCAAATCCAATTTAAGCCTAAATAATTAAATTACACTAATCCAATTACGCAATTTAATTACCTAAAGTGCATTACATGATTAATCACTAAATCAATATTTTAAAACACCAATTAGTCCATTAATCATATTCAATTCATTATCATATCCAAACACACATAATGAAAAATCAAACCCATCTACATGCTTAAAGGTCTCGGCCAAAGAGGAGTGATTTTCATGTCCAATTCGGTTTCAATCCAATTAATCCGCAATCGACATTAAATACATATCCCGAATGATTTCCAATACATCCAATTATCAAAATCAAAAAATTCCAAGACATTAGGGCATTAGTCACATTCGGCCAACTCAAGATTTTGGGGTTTTTGTCCAATTCGAAATCCAATCCAATTCGATTCAAATTAACATCAACCTAAATGATTCTAACTCATCAAATGAATTAAAAATCAAAAAATCCAAGATCCCAAAATCATCAAACCATTCGGCCAAGACAAATATTTGGGGAAAATAATTCCAAATCATTTTCATCAAATTGGTCCAACCAAAATGAATTTAACATGTTATAAGCATACTCAAACAATCAATTTATTCAAATCATGCTCAACAAACATTTACCCAAATTTAAAACCCTACAAATTTCATGCTTGCAACATTAGCTCTTGATGCCATTGTTGGTTTATTCTAAGGTCCCAAGATCAAATCAAGACATGAAATAATGCGTGAAAACACAACGGAGGTAGCGGAATACTCACATTGATCGGTTATGTCGATTGGAGAGAACGAAGCAACCAAAAACGCACTGCCATGGCGCACAATGCAGCAGTCCACGCTCACTGTCTTGGCAGTTCGGGTCTCAAAACGAAGCTCCAAACTTCGTCGGATGAGTCCCGCTCATGGGTGAACCTCCCTACCACCTTCGCAAGACTTGTAGTGTGCTAGCACTTGCGGTTTTCACCATGAAAACCAACTCTTGGCTTCCCTTAGCTCACGCCATTTCTGGTTCAAAACCAGTCCAATATTTCTGTTTTGGGCGTGAGAGAAGAGAGAATTTGAGAGAGATTTTTGTTATTTTAATTTTGTTACCAAAAATCAATTTATATTTATGCCATAATATTTATTAAATTAATAATAAACTTATGACACAAATCACAATGCTTAGATGTGTCAAACACTCAATTTCCATGCAAAACCATTGAGTGCATTGTACACTATCTCCATGCAATGCATTAGAATTAAATAATGCATAATATGACATGTGTCATGTGGGCCCCACACGTTTCCAAATGAAAGTGGGCCCACGTGCACTCACGCGTTCGGGTTCGATATTTCCGAAATACCGAGCTTACGTCGCGACGTTAATTAAATCGAATTTAAATAAATAATTGCGCCTAGCGAAATTATATTTACGTCGCTAACGAATTAATTCTAAATTAACTCGTTTGCCCGAATTAAAATCTAATTTTAATTCCGCGTCGAAATCTAATTTCGTTAATATATCGAATATATTAATTTATCGATTAATTCCAAATAATCGTTCTCTCTCTTTAGACGACATTTTATCCCGGATAAAATATCTCCGTTATTAATCCTAGATTAATTTTCTCTCTCTCTGTATAATCCCAGATTATTCAAGAGTGCGAGTTGTGCGTCATCGGTGGATTATCGGGAAGCGACCCATGAGATCCCGGATAAGTTGGCAGTAAATACGGTCGTCGGAGTATCCGAATCACGTACGTACCAAGTACTACGTTCTACCGATTTACGAGACAAGGTCGACTCCTAGCAAAGCACCAAGTCTACCCAATTCTCCGGACATATTCATCAAAGAATATCAAAGATCTGTATCAAGCGTAGTATACAATTGTATTGTGCATATCGGCCAGTATCGGATAGTCACGTGCTAGGGCTGGATAAGTGTCTGCCCCGTCCGAAACACATATCGGATGTCTGGTAACTAGTCTCTATAATCGGATATTCATGACCTGGTCATAATATCACGATTGGATGCGCATCACTTAAGAGCACTAATACCGTATCCTGCGTGACATCATCTCCACTATGACTGGAGTGACACTTCCGTCTTGACATCACATCCAATACACTACGATTCCTGATAAACCCAGAAGAGGTGAACACAGAGACCAGTTAAGATCCCCCACCACCAAAACCAAAGTTTACCGATTGTCGTAAGTATTAGCGATGTAAGTCTCAGGTTAAGACTATACACACCTACCTTGATTTCGGCCTCCCATAGACACCTAGTCATAATACCAATGGGATTCCGAAGGGTCTATCCAGAGCGAAGCTGTTTCCCGTACCATCGGTGAAACACGACCTCCTATCGCACTTGCACAAGTATCCAATACTTATATATATGAGAACTATGCCGTTGTGCCCTCACAACGCGCACAAGTGCAATACTAGCCTATTCCGCATTATCGATGTCCAGTCTCGATAATACTACGGCTAGGGATATTTAATGATTAATCCTTCGTGGACTGATACTGTCTCATATCATCTCAATCCAGGAACTAATCATAGGGACCTCTCTTCATTTATATATCTATGGTGCAATTTCCTTGTTACATAGTTAATTTGCTACACAAACAATGATCTGTGCAAATAGTGACGCTATGGGTCATATTATCCAACATGTACTGGAGTGATGTCAAGATGAAGTATCACTTCCGACATATGGAGATGATGATCACGCATGATACATAAACAGTACTCTAAAAAGGTTTGCAAACGTCGGAGAGAATAGACTAGGTCAGGATTGTCCGATATTGAAGAGATATGTGTTTATGTCCGATATAGTTTCGTAGGGGCAGACACATTGTCTAGCCCCAAGGCCTAACATGTGATCATCTGATACTGGATCGATGTACGCGATACTACGTATACTACGTTGATAAAGATCTAATATTCCAATAAGAATATTTCTGGAGAATTGGGAGGCATGGCGCTTTGCTAGAAGCCAACCTTGTCTTGTAAATCGGTAAAAACGTAGTACGAGGTACGTACGTGTTCGGATTATCGACGACGTATTTACTGCCAACATATCGGAGATCTCTTGGGTCGTTCCTGAAGATTCACCTATGATGTTTGATTCGAACTTTATTAATCTTGGATTAATTCGGAGAAACTTTATCTTGGTTAAAATGCCTAATTAGGAGAGAGAACGATTAATTTGGAATTAATCGATAAAATAATATATTCGATATATTAAACGAAATTAGATTTCGACGCGGAATTAAAATCGGATTTTAATTCGGGCAAACGAATTAATTTAGAATTAATTCGTTAGCGATGTGAATAGTAATTTCGCAAGGCGTAATTAATTAATTCACGTCGCGACGGAAATCGTTAATCGGAATTAGCGAAACCGAGCCCGAAAGTGTTTCCGGACACATTTATTTTGAAACGAGTGGGACCCGCAAATCACATCGCGAAGTCTCATCACTTGACACGACTAGTTGATGGATGTATCTAGTCACCTTTATGGGATGATACATTGTCACTATTCTCAATGTAAGTTGGTGAGGCCATTTAATGGCTTTGGGAAGGAAAAACCTTTCACGGTTTTTGAAGGGTTTTTATCAAAATATTTTGGTAATTGTTATTATCATCATTCACGGTTTTTGAAACCATAAAAAGTGAAAAGAAAAACCAAAAGCCATTCCCTCTTTTTTTTGCTTACGCCATGAGCTTCTTCTATGGCAGAAAAATTGTTTTTCATTTCTCCCTTTTTTGCTAGCACATTGGGATCAAAGGAGGTGATAGGGAAACAACCTTGGAGCTTGGAATACTAGAAGATTGAAGCTTCTCTCCCTCTTGCTCTGGCCGAAAGTTTCCACCTTGAAGACTCAAGGATTTCTTCATCAATTTTCGTCACAAGCTTTGTAAGTATGATTCCGCCATGCTTCAAGCTTTGCATGTATAAAATTGTATTTCTTTGGCTTATACTTTCTTTGGGACTAATTATAGAAACCACAATGGTATCATGGAGCCATGTTTAAGCATGAAATACATTGGGTTAATTTGGGAAAATTGATTGAAGCATGTTTTGTGAAATTTGATGATAAAGTATGCTTATATGTATGAATATGATGTAATACATGATCAATTTTGAGAAAAAGCGTGGATGATTTTTTCCCCAAATTTGATGCTTTGACCGAATGTGGAGGTCCTTCCACTGGTTTGGAATTTTTCATGCACAAGTTCATTAGATGACTTAAGTATGATTATATGTATGAAATATGATGTTATACATGATCAATTTTGAGAAAAATGCATTGGATGATTTTTTCCCCAAAATTGTTGCTTTGACCGAAAATGGAGGTCCTTGCACTGGATTGTAATTTTCTGTTTACAAGTTCATTAGATGACTTAATACGTATACGGGATTTAGATTAGTGATTCAATCGGATTGAAAAACAAATCGAACCAATAAAATCCCTCTTGGCCGAATGCAATATGACATGTTAAAGGACTTGATTTTTGTTCAAATAAATGTTGGACATGTGTTTGAACAAGTGATGATTAATAAATTAAATTGGTGTTTTGGAAATATTTGGTTTAATGAATTAATCATGGATTTACACTTTAATTAATTGAATTTTAAAAATTTGGAATATTAAAATTTAATTAATGGGCTTTATTGTTTATTGGGCCTTATGGGCTTGAAATTGATTTTATGGCATTTAAAGGTGATTCCTTATTGGGCTTGGTAATTGGGTTTGACCCACATTGACCAAAGCCCAAGCCTTAATAAATCAATTGAAAGCCCATCGGACTTTAATTAAACAAACATTGGATGTTAGTTGGGCTTGGAGACCCTTAGATTAGATTTAGAATCTAAGTCTTTAAAGCACATTAAAAGTGTAAACATTTAATTTGGAATTAAATAAATTGAATTAGTATTGAATACGAATTAAATTGGATTTAACGAGTAGTTCGATATAATTCGTGAATTCGTACCTTATGTACTTATTCTCAAACGAGTTGGACTCGCGCAAAATCAAACCGTTGTTTGAACATTGGATGATCACTTAAACAAAGACTAATTAATGGATTAGATTGGTTGTATATCATGTCTTGATTGAATATATATGTATGTGATGAATGAATAGTGTATATCGGATGGATATTAGAAGGGAAGGGGTAATTTTAGAAATTATTGTAAATTTAGAATTTATAAATTGGACCTGCGTGTCCAGCCTTATCTCTTTTATCCCTTTGTATTCTCTTCTCACCTAATTCCCCTCAATGTAAATGAGGTTTCTCTTATTGTATTATGTAATTTGGGTAGAAGTAGAATATTTCTAGCGGGGAGAGGGAAATGGAGTGATTTGTTCTAGGAACAAGTTGTTTTATATCCATCCGTATATCACTATTAATTTACTTTACGCATTTATGATGTTTTAGAAGCATGCTTAAGGGTGTATGATGATGAGACCTAACAAAGATAATAAATTGGTTGCAATTACGCAAAAATCCCTCAATTATATTAAGCGATTATCCTTCCATTGAATGATTCTTGTTCAAGATCCAAAATTGGCATTGGTTGTTGGCCAAAGTCAAGACCTTTGTCAATGAGGATGTACTTGAATCATGAGAGTTTTGTTCACATCGGTGTCTTGTCCAAGTTGTGATTTGTTGGCCAAAGTCAAGATCACTTCTTGTCCAACGACATTGATTACGAAACTTTCCTTGTCAATGGGTCCCGCTTAACCGGAATCATTAGGTTTGTTGTGCCAAAGCCAAGGCCTAGATGATTCGGAGGATATGGTTAGGAAAATGTATTAGATACATTGGCATAAGTAAATATACATATGTTTTGGACTTGGATGTCCACCTAACCGGATCTAGGAATTGGATTGGATCCAATTGATCTTTGAGATCTACCTAGTTAAATAGCATACAATTTGTTGGCCAAAGTCAAGATTGTGTGTTTAACGGGATCCTAGACCACTAGGAAATAGGATTTCCCGAGTTTCAACAGAGGGTTAGAGACTTGATAAAAATAGTGGGAGGCTAGTATGAATTTGCAATTTCGTTCAGATACTTAGCCTTACGCGTCTTTCAATTTTATTTCGTCTATTTATTAAAATTAGTTGGACTAATACATTGTTATTTTTTGTGACAGTTTGACTGTACCCATTTTTATCGTTAACTAGATAGTTGGACTATCGTAGTTGAGATGGCAAGCAAGGGAAATGTCCGAGACATCATCATGGGTGACAATGTCTTTAAGGGCCACAAACTTCATGATTGGGAAATGAACCTAAGGATAGTCCTTGGGGCTGAGAGGATGCTGTACACTATACAGATACCTCTCCCGCCTAAGCCCACTGACGCACTTGAGCTGGAGTTATGGAAAACTCACAGCGATGATTGTGACACTGCTCAGGCAATTATGTTAGCTTCAATGACTCAGCACTTTCGTCGCCAGAATAAGGACTTGGATCCTTATAACATGATGGCTAGACTGAGAGATCTCCACCGCACCAACAAACGGATGGAGAGGTACGAGTTGGTGAAGAAACTCTTCCGCGCCCGAATGACTAAAGGCGCATCAGTTGAGGCCCACGGGGCTCAAATGATCGCCGATATTGATGAGTTGGCCAATATGGGAATAGTCTTGGAGGCTGAGCTGACCATAGATTTGATCTTACAGTCACTTCCTGATTCTTGGAAACAAATCATAATCAACTATAAGTTGATGGACACGGATGACTCTCTTGGAGAGCTGTTATCCATCTTGAAGGAGTCTGAAAAGGAACTCCAAAAGGGGGCAAGCGCGAGGCACACTATTCATCGACCTCTCACAGGCCAAGGGCTGGGCCCAAAGCTACTAGAGGGGTGAGGAAGAAGAAATATAAGAAAAAGGGTAAAGGCAAGTTGACAAAAGCTTCTGGGAAGCCAAAGGACAAGTCTCAAGATGTCTGCCTCAACTGCGGCAAGAAGGGTCACTGGAAACGTGACTGCCGAATGGACAAGGGACACATGGAGGATATCAAGGCAGGCAAGGCACTAGCCTCTGGTATGTTTGTTATTGAGATAAATATGACTACTTCTAGTTTTAAAAATTGGATTTTTGATTCTGGTTGTGCTGCTCATATATGTACCGATTTGCAGGATCTGCAGAATAGCAGGATGCTGGCTTCAGGGGAGATAGATCTACGAGTCGGAAACGGAACTCCAGTTGCTGTTTGGCTGTAGGGACTTTTGTTTTGGAATTGCCCTCGGGGCATGTGCTTAAACTTTTGAACTGTTATTATATACCTAGTTTGACTAGGAATATCATATCTGTATCTTTGTTAACCCAACATGGGTACACTTTTGTATTTAGAAACACTGGGTGTTATTTATATAAAGATGATGCAGAAATTTGCACTGCTGTTGCAAATAATGGCCTTTATATTTTGAATATAAACGAATCTCCTAAACATAAAATAACAAACAAAAGGCTCAAAAGGAGTAATCTAAAATATGAAGCTTATATGTGGCATTGTCGTCTAGGACACATAACAAGACTCGCATATCCACACTTTCGAAGAGTGGGTACTTGGACGGATTTGATCTTAATTCATATGATGTATGCGAATTGTCTTTTAGGCAAAATGCCACTAAATCACCTTTTAGTGGTAAAGGTGAACGTGCCACAGAACTGTTAGCCCTCGTTCATAGCGACGTATGTGGGCCCATGTCTAGCCAGGCTAGAGGTGTGGATATCATTACTTCGTAACCTTTACGCATGATGCATCTCGTTATGGTTATGTGTATCTATTGAGACACAAGTCGGAAACTTTTGAGAAATTCAAAGAGTTTCGACACGAAGTAGAAAAACAAACAGGCAAGAGTATTAAGACACTGCGGTCGGACCGTGGTGGCGAATACTTAAGTTATGAGTTTCAAGATTACTTGAAAGAATATGGTATTTTTCACAGTGGACTCCTCCTGGAACACCGCAATTAAACGGTGTGCTGAACGGAGAAAACCGTACCGTTAGACATGGTAAGGTCGATGATGAGTCGCACTGAGCTACCTATATCCTTCTGGGATACGCATTAAACAGTGCAGTACTTATTTTAAATAAGATTCCGTCAAAGTCTGTTGAATAGACTCCATATGAGATATGGACAGGGAGGAAACCAGGTTTCTCTTTCCTGAAGATTTGGGGATGCTGGGCATATGTTAAATGTTTGGAAGGTACCAAACTAGAACCCAAATCAGATAAATGCCTTTTCGTGGGATATCCTAAGGAAACCAAAGGATATTACTTCTATCAACTACAAGAGAACAAAGTATTTGTTGCTCTACATGCATTTTTCCTTGAGAAGGAATTCCTAGATGCAGTGGTAAGTGAGAGGAAAGTGGAGCTCGATGAAAATCACAGTGATACTGTTCTTGGCAATGAATCAACGACGGAACATAAACAGACCATCCAGGATGAGTCTGTACCACAATCTTCATATACACAAGGACCGCGTAGGTCGGAGAGAGTCAGGACGATACCTGAGAGGTATGGGTTCCTGATCTCGCCTCATGTAGATATTAATCTTATTGAGGATAATGAACCGACTACGTATGAGGAAGCAATACAGAATATTGATTCCGCTTTATGGCAAGAAGCCATGAAGTCCGAGATGGATTCCATGTACGCCAACCAAGTTTGGACACTGGTTGATGCACCAGAAGGCGTAATGCCTATTGGATGCAGATGGATCTTCAAGAAGAAGACCGACATGGATGGCAACGTACAAACGTACAAAGCAAGGCTTGTAGCAAAGGGGTATCGTCAACAATATGGTATTGATTATGACGAAACTTTCTCACCCGTTGCCATGATTAAATCCATTCGGATAATGCTTGCAATAGCTGCATATTTCGATTACGAGATATGGCAGATGGACGTTAAAACCGCTTTCCTTAACGGAAACCTTTTAGAGGATGTTTATATGCAACAGCCTGACGGTTTTATCGCACCTAGACTTGCAAACAAGGTTTGTAAGTTAAATCGGTCCATTTATGGATTGAAGCAAGCATCACGGTCATGGAATCAGCGTTTTGATGAGATCATAAAAGAATATGATTTCGTACAAAACGATGATGACCCTTGTGTATACAAGAAGGTTAGTGGGAGAGCACTGACTTTTATTGTCCTTTATGTCGACGACGTATTGCTTATAGGCAATGACATTCCATGCTAACGTCGGTGAAAGCTTGGCTTTCATTAAAATTCTCCATGAAAGATCTGGGAGAAGCAGCCTTTATTCTGGGAATAAAGATCTACCGGGATAGATCTAGAAAGCTGCTTGGACTCTCCCAGAGTACATATATTGACAAAGTGTTGAAGCGTTTCAACATGGATCAATCCAAGAAATGATTGATGCCAATGTCACGTGGTATCCTTCTGTCTAAGGACATGTGTCCTAAGACTAAAGAAGAGAGAGATAACATAAGTCGGATACCGTTCGCCTCGGCAGTCGGATCGATCATGTATGCCATGATATGTACGCGACCTGATGTGTCATATGCTTTGAGCATGTGCAGTCGCTATCAGGCCGATCCAGGTGAAGGTCACTGGATGGCAGTTAAGAATATCCTTAAGTATCTTAGACAAACTAAGGATGCTTTCTTAATTTATGGAGGTGGAGAACTCGAGGTGTCTGGGTACACCGATGCAAGTTTCCAAACCGACAAGGACGACTTCAAGTCGCAATCGGGGTACATTTTTTGTTTGAATAACGGAGCAGTGAGCTGGAAATCTTCCAAGCAAGATACTGTTGCCGATTCAACAACAGAAGCGGAGTATATGCTGCGTCAGAAGCAGCAAATGAGGCAGTTTGGATCCGAAAATTCCTAATCGGATTAGGAGTAGTCCGTTGGCAGCTGAGCCCGTGCCATTGTATTGTGACAATAACGGGGCTATAGCACAAGCTAAGGAACCAAGGTCTCATCAACGATCCAAGCATGTCTTCGGCGTTACCATCTGATTCGGGAGATTATACATCGTGGCGATGTGTAAAAGTCGAGAAGGTCGCATCGGATGACAACATTGCAGATCCGCTGACGAAGGCTGTTCTTCAGGCATGTGTTTGAACGACATATACATAGTTCAGGTATTAGATGCTTGAGTGACTGGCTATAGGCCAAGTGGGAGATTGTTAGACATTATGACCCATAGCGTCACTGTTTTGTAAATGATATTGTATTATTGTACAAAATCAACTATGTGATAATGAATTGCCTTTTGCCGTTTTGTAAAATTATTTACTTTGATATATTAATGGCAAAAGTCCATATGATTAGTTCCGTATTGAGATGATATGAGACAGTATCAATATAAAAGGTTAAATCATTAAATATCCCTAGTCGGAGTAGTATTTCGAGATCGGACATCGATAATGCGGAATAGACTAGTATTGCACTTGTACGAGTTGTGATGGCACAACGGCATAGTTATCATATATTTAAGTGTTGGATACTTATGCAAGTGCGATAGGAGGTTGTGCTTTACCGATGGTACGGAAAACAGCTTCGCTCTAGATAGACCCCGCGGAATCCCATTGGTAGTATGTCTGCGTGTCTATGGGAGGCCGCATCAGGGTAGGTGTATATGGTCTTAACCTGAGACTTGCATCGGTAGTACTTGCGACAATCGGAAACTTGGTTTTGGTGGTTCGGGGCTTTAACCGGTTCTGTGTACGCCTCTTCTGGGTTTATCGAGAATCGTAGTGTACTGGATGTGATGTCAAGATGGAAGTATCACTTCAGACATATGGAGATGATGATCACGCAGGATACAGAACTAGTACTCTATAAAAAGTTGCAACCGTCGGGACAATATGACTAGGTCAGGATTGTCCGATTTAAAAAGAGACTAGTTGTTTGATGTCCGATATATGTTTCGTACAGGGCAGACACATTTCCAGCCCCAGGCCTAACATGTGATCGTCCGATACTAGATCGATGTACGCGATACTACGGTATACTACGCTTGATAAAGATCTAATATTCCAATAGAATATTTCTGGAGAATTGGGTAGGCATGGCGCTTTGCTAGAATCCAACATTGTCTTGTAAATCGGTAAAAACGTAGTACGAGGTACGTACGTGTTCGGATTATCCGACGACCGTATTTTCTGCTAACATATCCGGAGATCTCTTGGGTCGCTTCCTGAAGATTCACCTATGATGTTTGATTCGAACTTTATTAATCTTGGATTAATTACGGAGAAACTTTATCTTGGATAAAATGCCTAATTAGGAGAGAGAACGATTAATTTGGAAGTAATCGATAAAATAATATATTCGATATTAAACGAAATTAGATTTCGACGCGGAATTAAAATCAGATTTTAATTCGGGCAAACGAATTAATTTAGAATTAATTCGTTAGCGATGTGAATAGTAATTTCACTAGGCGTAATTATTTAATTCACGTCGCGACGGAAATTCGTTAATTCGGAATTAGCGAAACCGAGCCCGAAAGTGTTTGCGGACACATTCGTATTTTGAAACGAGTGGGACCCACAAATCACATCGCGAATTCTCATCACTTGACACGACTAGTTGATGGATGTATCTAGTCACCTTTATGGGATGATACATTGTCACTATTGTCAATGTAAGTTGGTGAGGCCATTAATGGCTTTTGGAGGGAAAACCTTTCACGGTTTTTGAAGGGTTTTTTATCAAAAATATTTTGGTAATTGTTATTATCATCATTCACGGTTTTTGAAACCATAAAAAGTGAAAAGAAAAACCAAAAGCCACTCTCCCTCTTATTCTTCTTGCTCACGCTGTGAGCTTCTTCTATGGGCAGAAAAATTGTTTTGCATTTCTCCATTTTTTGCTAGCACATTGACGGATCAAAGGAGGTGATAGGGAAACAACCTTGGAGCTTGGAATACTAGAAGACTTGAAGCTTCTCTCCCTCTTGCTCTTGGCCGAAAGTTTCCACCTTGAAGACTCAAGGATTCTCTTTATCAATTTTCGTGACAAGCTTTGTAAGTATGATTCCGCCATGCTTCAAGCTTTGCATGTATAAAATTGTGTATTTCTTTGGCTTATACTTTCTTTGGGAATAATTATAGAAACCAACACGAGGAAACCATGACGTCTCTCTGATCTATCAAGGTTGTATCTCTTTCTTCCATGGAGAGCTAAGGATGAACTATTGTATTTGAATTTCTATGCTTATGTTGTTGATTCTTAAAGTACCTTTTAATGTTTAATACAATTGATGGTTTTTGTTCTTTATTATCTTTCGCTTTATAATCCAGAAACTTGTTTTATCAACTCCCATATAGATCCAATCATGCTTCTTCTATGTGTGATTGGTGAAACTAGTTGTGACTGTTAAAATTATTTTATGTGTTGGTCTTTTGCTACAGTACTGTTTGAGGGTATATTATCGATGTTAGATAGCTCAAAATGATAACTTTTTGTGTTGTCAACATAGAGAAAATAATCATTGATTACCTTAGAATTTAATAGGTGTAGAATTGAATATCTTCCAATTGTTGGTTTGGGATGTGAAACCTTCAATTGCATAATAAAAAGAATCAATAACTGAATATATGAGTTTGATACAAGAGGATTTCCCGATGCTTTGCTGCTTTTCTCTGCTGATATTCATAAGAATTTATTTATAGTTTTTATTTAAATTTACCAATTCAATATATTTCTTTGCATTAAGTTATTGCTAATGTTTTTGTTGAAGTAAACAAGTTCTTTGTAACCATCTCTTTGAGGAAACGACACCCCAGCTATACTGCGACAACTGCAAGTACTTTTTCGGAGTAATCATTACCTCCTTTAGACAAATATTCTCCCTCTAGAAATTTTCTGAAACGATCTATGAACACATTTCTATGCTAGGTATCATAGAACAAATATCCTCTCGTATTGGAAAGATATCCAACAAACCTAAACTTTTACCCTCGAGGCAAAATCTTGGTCTGCTGAGCCACCCTGACGTAAGCATGACAGCCCCAAACCCTAACATAATTAAGATTCAATTTTCTACCGGTTAATATCTCATACGGAGTCGCACGAACAGCTTTTGAATGAATCTTATTCAAAGGATGAGCTGTAGTTAAAAGAGCATAACCTTATATGTAATAGGGCAAATCTGTAAAACTTAACATAGATCGAACCATATCTAATAATGTTTGATTTCTCCTCTCGGACACTCCATTGTATTGTGGAGTAGCCGGAGGAGTATAAAGAGCGAGAATCTCATTCTCTTTTAAATAATCAGTGAACTCACTGTAGGAGATGGCTTTCCTTAGCACAACAGAAGTTGCTAATGTGGGCACCAGCTCAGGTATGGACCTTTAAAATTTTCTTTGCCTTTTCCCTTTGTTGTAGCCGATTTCCTCCAACTCTTGGAGAATGAATTTTACTCCTTTGATGTAGATTAGTTTCCTTTGATGTCCAATGTTTGAATCAACCACCCGATCTTCCAAGCTATGTCTCGAAACCAACAAACTGAAGTGTGGGCTTCACTCACAAAGATGAACTCTAAACTTTTTAGAGAAGTAAAAAATCAAACTTTAAATAATTTAGAAAATGAAGTTGTATTGTCATAAAAATATTTTTGGCTTTAGAAAGATATGATTAAGAAAATCAAATATCTAATTCACTCTTGTTTCTTTTACTTCTCAACACTTGAGAAAATAAATTTTTCTCTCTAACTCTCTCACAACTATTGTGAATGTGTTTAAATTCTCTCTCTCAATTTGTGTGAAAATATTCAACTAATGAAAGAGTGGAGATGGTATAGATAATATTCCATCCAATAAACGAACGACCTTTGTTATTAAGCATCTAATGCTTTCTTACAATGGCAGACATATTAATGTGAAGGTCATACCAAAGCATAATAAATGTTAAGAAAGAGACAAAGCTATTAGGTATATACATGCCATTTAATAGACATAATAAGTCGGAGAGCATGGTTAGCCATTTGGATATGTCTCCAAGGTTAATCAAAAAAATCATTATCTTAATAATGATTTAATTACCCTTATTATGATGTAGTAATTATCTCATAATTATTAGAAACTTGATTATCTCATAATCATGATTTGATTATCTCATAATCAAAGAATTCTAGAAAACACTAAGTTAAACTAATTTAACATAGCTTTCATTTGTGACAAAAAAATATATTATTAAACTTATTAATAATATATAAATATAATATGAGCATATTATTAGACAATCTAATTATATTAGGTTTGCTATAGTTAATCGAGCTAGCACGTGGACCAAATGGACCCGCGTTTTCTAGCACTAATAATCCCGAAATATTAATTAAACTTTTTAATCAAATATTACGAATTATTAACTTTGTGTTATTCCACTAAAAACTCGAAGTTGAACTCTCGTTACCGTAAATGGAAAATATAGCTGACAACTTTGGTGTCCATCGATATAGTCACTACATATGGATATAGCCCTTCACGAATATCTCATAAATAGAGCCGAGTCATAAGTCTGTTAAACCCCTCTAAATTTTTTGTCTCTTAAGCACCATTGATTCTATAATGAACAATTAATTATAACAATTATGAATATAAAACTTTCTATTCATAATAAAAGAGTTGAGCAATGAGAATATTCAAGTCTCGAATCAACTCGTAAAAAATATAACTTTCTACTTCTATTAAGAATAAGTGAATTCCATATCTATGTAAAATATTCCACACACCAAACCATATCCCAAAAATACATAGTTATTGGTCGAGAATGCAACACAAGCCTTACTATAGTAAATCAAAGGACATAGCTTATCATGCAGGAGTTCGTAGTACACTCATTATTAAGATCGAATCCATATATGACCATCTATTAGATAAAATGAATTTATTCGGTTAACAAATATTAAATTAAATTCATATTTATCTGAGTCCAGTCTTATATGATCTCATTATACAAGGTGTATTCATTCCCATGTCACTACATAAACGATCTCGGATCAAGGTCGTCATACAAGTATAGAATGGACCGCAGATAGAGATAAACCACAAACAAAGTACCCTTTTTGTTTGCTTTCTATGGACTATTAAGATTACTTACTTCTGATATAAATCCTATTGTGCATCAAACATACACTAAGTCTCAAGGTACAAGAGTAATCAAGGTAAACAAGACAATTGGACAATATGTGATATAAATCAAAGAGCTAAATAAATGAATAATGCATTTATTATTTTAATAATCAATTTCGTTTACAATACATGAAGCTCTCGGGCATAAATCTCAACAATCTCCCACTTGAACTAGAGCAAATGGGACATGTCATGTAATCCTAAACCCTTTTGGAGACCTTCAAAAACTTTAACCGATAAGGTCTTTGTAAACAGATCAATCAAGTTATATGCAGATGGAATCTGCATGACAGTGACATATCCTCTTTGTACTATCTCCATAATAAGGTGATATTTTCTTTCAATATGCTTACCCCTATTGTGGCTTCTTGGTTCTTTGGAGTTCGCCACCGCACAATTATTATCGCAATAAATTTTGAGTGGTTTATCCATATCTGGAACAACTTTCAGATTTGCCAAGAACTTACAGAGCCAAACAACTTCCTTAGTTGCTAAATATTCAGCCTACATGGTGGAGTCAACAATATAAGATTGCTTTATCCTTCTCTATACTATAGCCCAACCATCCACGATGAATATTGATCCAGATGTTGATTTCTTAGAATCGACATCCGTCTGAAAATCAGAGTCAGAATATCCTCTCAGGATCATATCCTAACTAGAATATACAAACATAAAATTTCTCATTCTCATAAGATACTTGAGAATATGTTTCACCGCCACCAGATGATCTAATCCTCAGTTAGATTGAAACTAACTGACTACTCCGACTGTAAAATAAATGTCTGGTCATGTGCATAACATAGCATACATAAGACTTCCAACTGCTGAAGCATATGGAATATGTCTCATCTCATCAACTCCTTTAGGTGTCTTAGGAGACTGTTCCTTAGACAAATGAATTCCATGCCTGAAAGGTAAATTACCTTTCTTGGAATTCTATATACCAAATCGTACAAGAATCTTGTCGATATAGGATGCTTGAGACATTGCTAACAGTCATTTCTTGTGATCCCGAATGATCTGGATCCCATGTATATAAATTGCCTCTCCCAAATATTTCATTTGGAATTGTTAGCTAACCAGATTTTCATGTCCGATAATATAATATCTCAAGTTTTTCGGAACAGTGTATGAGGTTTTCCAAATTAAAGTTAAGGATTTGGAACGAAATGGTATTCAAAAATTAGAGTTTATGTGTTGAAAAATAGAGCAGAATATTATAAAGTGAAGATTCTTCGCATTGGAAAACGCATGGTTCTGAGAACCGGTTACGTGATTTCTGATTTTATCGTTATACACGTAAATGTTTATCGTTTCGACTATATAAATTTCAAACGAACTTTGATTGAGTTAATTCTTAAACCATCGGACTCATTTTTCCGAGGCGAACAACTTTCATGTTGAACAGTTTTTGAAATTTGCATCGGAATGGCTTCAAAAATGTGAATATCCGTGAAAGTCCCTTGACAATGGGCCTGATTGTAATTTTGCAGGGGTCTTAATGTAAATTTTAAAAATTTTTCTATATAAACCTAGAAGTTTCTAGAAATTGCAAATATGGCATATGTTCTCTAAATCACAAAAACACACCCTCATCTCCCCAAAAAAAATAAGGGAGCGACGACTTCATTACGACGGTGGCCAGCCGGCCACGACAGGTCGTCATGATGATGCTGGAGGGAGCGTCCGGCCACCCTATGTCCAACAGTGGCCGGTAACGTCACTTCATTTCACGACTCGAGCCACCCACCAAATTGAAACTCTCTGAGAGTATTACAAGGCTGCGGTGTGGGTTTTATGGAATGGCGCTTGGTTTCACGTGAATAGAGAGAAAAAGATTTTGATGAATAGTGACCCATGATGAACAGTAACTCCGATCATAATTTTGTCGATTCCAGGACGTTTGTGGGATCGTTTTGAGTCCGTATATGGCCTTAAAATCTCGGTAAGATCTCCCGGTAAAAAATCATAAATTTCAAGTTTGTTGTTAAATGTTTGAATGTATCCAATAGCTTCGTAGGGTTATGTATTGATATAAATTGAATTTTTTAGTATTAGTATAATGGATATGAGCATTCATTGAAAACGGAACGAGTTTGATTGATCCGAAAAATATGCAAGTTTCCAGCGAAAAAAATTAGGTTTTTACGTGCAATAATGTGTTTTGATATTAACGATAGTGATGAGTTATATAATATTACGAACATGTTTAAATAAATCTGGGTAGGTACGGAGGGTTCAGGACCCTTCCGTAGTGTTTACAGAAACTATTCTAGAAGAATTTCCAAAAATTCGTAAACCGAGAATTTAGGTAAACTGTTGTCTTGGAATAGTTTGTAATGGTGTTTAAGATTACTGAAATTGAAAACATTAAAAACGGACTTGATTTGGTTGCTCCGGAAAGATCTGGGATTTTATCATAGTTTGGTCGAGAACTCTGTAAATCACGTTTCTGACAGCATTTCGCCATTTGTTTTGACAGATGTGACTAAAACCTGGAGTGCTCGTAAAGTCAGGTAAGTAACTCATGCAATGAGAGCTTAATGAGTACTTTCATGTTTTGAATATACATATACATTTGTGTATAAATGATTGATATGTTAGGTTAAATAGAAGATAGTTAAGAAGTAGTTTGAAAATGAGTTCAATGTTATGTGTAGTTAAGCGAAACGACCATTGCAGGTATGGCTTTTGTAATTATCATGATAGGATATAAGAGGTTTAATGATATTAATGTATTTATGTATAAATTGATGTGTTTGAAGTGCACTGTTTGATAAGTTTAATGCCTATGTGTATGTATGAATGTACGTAAAGGTATAAATTTGTAATGTTATGAATTGTGTATGTGAATGAATATGAATATGAATATGAAAATGTATAAGTATATGAATATGTATTCGTATATGCATATGATGTTAAGATACGTATAGGTTGGATATGTTCATTTGGTAAAGATATTATATCAAATGTTCCTAGAGAGAGATTCTGAATGAATATGTTTGATTGATAAAGGAAAAGCTATGAGGATTATTAAAGGTATGACATTTGAATTTGGTAACAAGCGGTATATTCATATATTTGAAACATATGTTTGTATTTGAGTGTTGGGTTTCTCTAAGTCCCGAGGATCGAATAAAGCAATGAAATATACATGTGAATACATCGAAGAAGTTGCGGAATACTTACATTGATCGGTTGAGGGATGCGACGAAAAACAAAACTTTTATGCCCTTTAAAACTCCTCCAAGGCCCTCGGCATTCACTGGTTGGCTCCTCCATTTTCGGTCCAAGCTCCAAGCTTTTGGGTGGTGATTCCAATCTCACAAGTGGGTTTCCCTATCACCATAGAATGACTCTATTGTGTGCTAGCACTTAGGAATTTTTTCCACACAAATCCCTTATTTTCTCCCTACAATTCATATCAAAACCATAAGGTTTTTGGAGAAGAAATTCAGCCCATCGCCGAATAGAAGGAAGAAGAAAGAGAAGAGATAATGTGTTGGTTGGTTGTTACAATTGTGTATCTAATACACTAAAAGAAAGTCAAATACCAAAAAATCAAATAAAAGGTAAAAATGTCTTTCATTCACCAACTATTGAGTGTCAAATACTCTTCCAACAACAACCACCACTATTTACTCAATCAAGTGACAAGATGTCACATCAATCAAATTGACAAGTGATTTGACGCTTGATGTGACTGGCGGGCCGCACTTGAATTCGAAATGCGAGTGCGCTCACAAACACTCCCTGGCTCGGGTTCGCTAATTCCGAATTAACGAATTTTCCGTTGCGACGTAATTAAATAATTATGCCTAGCAAAATCACTATTCACATGGCTAACGAATTAATTCTAAATTAACTCGTTCGCCCGAATTAAAATCTAATATCAATTCCGCGTCGAAATCCAATTTCGTTTAATATATCGAATATATTATTTATCAATTAATTCCAAATTAATCGTTCTCTCTCTTTAATGATATTTTATCCCAGATAAAATATCTCCGTAATTAATCATAGATTAATTTTCTCTCTCTTCTAATTAATCCCAGATTAATTAAGTGCGAGTCATACGTCATCGGCGAATCTTCGGGAAGTGACCCATGAGATCCTCGGATATGTTGGCAGTAAAGTCGGTCGTCAGACTATCCGAACACGTATGTACCTAGTACTACGTTGATACCGATTTACAAGACAAGGTTGGCTTCTAGCAAAGCGCCATGCCTACCCAATTCTCCAGAAATATCCTTACAGGAATATGTGATCTATATCATGCGTAATATACGTAGTATTGCGTATTTCGATCCAGTATCAGATGTCACGTGCAAGGCCTGGGGCTGGAAATATGTCTGCCCCGTACGAAGCACATATCAGATCTCTGGTAACTAGTCTCTATAATCGGATAAACATGACTTAGCCATAATTTCCCGATAGCTGCAGCATATAAGAGAACGAGTTTCTTATCCTACGTGATCATCATCTCCACTATTACTGGAGTGATACTTCCATCTCGACATCACACCCAATATACTACGATTCTAAATATACCCAGCAGAGGTGTACACAGAACCTGTTAAAGCCCTGGACGACCTAAACCAAAGTACATTGATTGTCAGAAGTATTAGCGGTGCAAGTCTCATGTTAAGACCAAATACACCTACCCTGATTCGGACTTCCATAGACACGTAGTAATACTACCAATGGAATTCTGAGGGGTCTATCTAGAGCGAAGCTGTTTTCCATACCATCGGTAAAACAAAACCTCCTGCTACACTTGCATGAGTATCCTATACCCAAATATATGTGAACTATGCCGTTATGCCCTCACAACGCGCACAAGTGTAATACTAGTCTATTCCGCATTATCGATGTCCAATCTCGATAATACTAGGACTAGGGATATTTAATGATTAAACCTTTATGGATTGATACTGTCTCATATCATCTCAATCCAGGAACTAATCATATGGACCTCATATCATTTATACATCTTGTTGATCTAATCACAAATGATAAGAGAGCAATTTCCTTTGTCACATATTTAATTTGTACAACAACAACATGATCTGTACAAATAGTGACGCTATGGGTCATAACTGTCCAACAATCTCCCACTTGGCCTATATCCAGTCACTCAAGTGTCTTACACCCGAACTATGTACGGTTCGCTCAAATTACAGAGAAAAGACTTTCGTCAGCGGATTTGCATGATTATCATCTGATGCAATTTATTCGATCATCACATCGCCATGATGTATGATCCGAATGGATCAGATGAATAATCGAAGTATATATATGGATCGTTGATGAGACCATTAATTCTTTAGCCTGCGCTGAAGCCTAGCTCAACTGCTAACAGAACTATATCTAATCTAATTAGATTTATTATCGACCCAAATGGCTTATATTGCTGCCTCAGCTGCAGCAATAACCCGCTTTTGTTGTTTATTTGGTAACAGTATCTTGTTTGGAAGATTTCCAGCTCACTGTTCCGTTATTCAAACTTTGTATGATACCGTTGTTATCGGTCAGGAAACTTGCAGCGGTGAACCTTTTCTCTTCCAGTTCTCCTTCTCCATAGTATAAGATAGCATCATTAGTTCCTCTAAGATACTCAAGGATGTTCTTAACTTCAATCATATGACTATCACTTGGATTGGCCCGATTGTGACTCCATATGCCTAAAGCGTATGAGACACCAGGTCGTGTACATTTTTCAATGTATGATTTCTCAGAGATTATTATCAACTTTTAGATTTATCCCAGTATATCTTTATTCCTAGAATAAAGGTTGTTTCTCCCAAGAATTCTACGGAGAATTTTTCTCGAAAGCCAAGCTTTCACCGATTGTAATTATGGGAATATCATTTCCAAGAAATGACATGGCATCATTACTTAGGACATCATTGTCAGTGCGCTCCCACTAACCTCCTTATATACACAAGAATTATTTCGT
Organism: Zanthoxylum bungeanum; assembly: GCA_019454045.1. Taxonomy (NCBI): domain Eukaryota; kingdom Viridiplantae; phylum Streptophyta; class Magnoliopsida; order Sapindales; family Rutaceae; genus Zanthoxylum; species Zanthoxylum bungeanum. Next base: position 114,387 of record SKCR01031876.1, read on the forward strand.
TTTGAATTAAATCATATACCATTATGATTACATCAAAACGATAATTCTAAGAACTCTATGCTTGCTTCAATCCATCCATGGATCGAATAACCTGCAAACCTTGTTTGCTAGTTTTGGCACGACAAAACCGTCAAGATGTTGTAAACATCCTCCAAAAGGTTTCCGTTAAGGAAAGCAGTTTTGGCATTTAGCTGCCATATTTCATAAATGAAACATGCAGCATTAGTAGGCATTATCCAAATGGATTTACCGTGGCAACAGGTAAAAGGTTTCGTCGTAATCGACACAATGTTGATAACGATACCTTTTCGCTATAAGCCTAGCTTAGTACGTTGGTATGTTGCCTTCCATGTATGTCTTCCTAAAAGACTTATACAGTACCAATAGGCACAATGCCTTGCGGTACATCAACTAGTATCCAAACTTAGTTGGTATACATGGAATCCATTTCGGATATCATGGTATTTTGCCATAATAGGGAGTCGATATCTTGTATCACTTCCTCATACGTAGTCAGTTCGTATTCCTCAATAAGATTGACATCTTTATGAGGTGAGATCATAAACCCATACCTCACAGGTTGTTTTCTGACTCTCTCCGACTTACGTGGTTCTTGGTATTCGAAGATTATTGGTATAGTTTCATCCTTGATGAACTATTTATTTTCCATTAATGAATCGGTGCCTGGAAATGTATTACTCCGATTTTCATCGAGTTTTACTTTCCTCCCACTTACCACTGCATATCGGTATTCCTCTTAGGAAAACCGCATGGCGAACAACAATTAAATTGTTCTCTTGTGACATGTATAAGTATTATACTTTGGTATCCTTAGGATAACCTACAACTTGGCACTTATCCGATTTGGGTTTTAGTTTGGTATCATCCAAACGTATGCCTAGCATACCCAATCTTCAGGAATGAGAAAACCTTGTTTTTTCCTGTTCATATCTAATATGAAATCTGTCAAACAGATTTTTATGGAACCTTATTCAAAATAAGTTCTGCACTGTTTATGCGTATCCGTTGAAGGAAATGGTAGCTCATAGCGACTCATGATTAACCTTATCATGTCCAAAAAAATTCGGTTTATCTGTTCGGACACACCGTCAAATTGACGTGTTCCGGGAGGAGTAATTTTTGAAAGGATACTATACTCTTTCAAGTATATAAGAAACTTATTGCTTAAGTATTTTCATCAGGGTCCAACCGTGATGGTTTTACACTTTAGCCGATCTATTTGCCTATTTCGTGTCGAAACTCTAAAAGTTTCCGATTTGTGTTTCAAAAGAAACACATAACCATAACGCGACGCCACATCCGTAAAGGTCACGAAATATTCATGTCCACCTCTAGCCTAGCTAGACATGGGCCCACTTGCTTCACTATGAACTAGGGCTAACAGATCGATGGCATTTACACTTTTACCAAGTAAATAGTGTTTTTAGGCACTTTGCCCAATAAACTAGATTCGTAGACATTATTTGAATGGAATCAAATTTGTCCTAGTACCCACTCTTCGAAAGTGTGGATATACGAGTCTTGTTTAATTGTGTCACAGACAATAATGCCACATATAAGTCTCAACTGATTAAATTAGTTTGAGCTATTTGTTTATCATGTTATACGTTTGAGATTTATTTATATTCAAAATATAAATATTGTTATTCACATCTAATGTGTTTATCTCAATATCATCTTTATATAATAAAACACTTTAGTGTTCTAGTATATAAAGGTATACCCGCAACGGGTTAAACCCTGATATAGAGATAATGTATCAAGTCAAACTAGTTACATTTTAATAGTTTCCTAATTTAATTACACACCCAAAGGGATATGTCCTTTATCTTCCCAGAAGATTATAATGATTTTGCCTTTGCCCTTTTTCACACTCCAGAAGCTTTTGGCCCTAGCCTTGGCCTTCTAGAATGTCGAAGTAAGGTGCGCCTTATGTTGGACAATTATGACCCATAGCGTCACTATTTGTACAGATCATGGTGTTGTTGTACAAATTAACTATGTGACAAAGGAGATTGCACTCTTATCATTTGTGATTAGATCACCTAGATATATAAATGATAGGAGGTCCTTATGATTTTTTTCCTGGATTGAGAATGATATGAGACAGTATCAATCCACGAAGGATAAATCATTAAATATCCCTAGTCAGAGTATCATCGAGATTGGACATCGATAAATATGTAAAAGACTAGTATTACACTTATGCTCGTTGTGAGGGCACAACGACATAGTTCTCATATATTTGGGTATAGGATACTCATGCAAGTGTAATAGGAGGTTGTTTTACCGATGGTATGGGAAACAGCTTCGCTCTGGATAGACCCCCTCAGAATTCCATTGGTAGTATGACTATGTGTCTATGGAAGTCCGAAATCAGGGTAGGTGTATTTGGTCTTAACCTGAGACTTGCACCGCTAATACTTACGACAATCAATATACTTTGGTTTTGGTCGTCCAGGGCTTTAACTGGTTTATGTGTACGCCTCTTCTGGGTATATCGAGAATCGTAGTGTGTTGGGTGTGATGTCAAAACGGAAGTGTCACTCCAGTCATATGGAGTTTATGATCGCGTAGGAATACAGAACTGGTTCTCTAAAAAGGTTGCAACCGTCGGGATAATATGACTTGGTCATGATTATCCAATATTAAAGAGACTAGTTGCTCGTAATCTGATATATGCTTCATACAGGGCATACAATATACCAGCCATATGCCTTGCATGTGATCATCCGATACTGGATCGAAATACGCAATACTACGTATACTATGTCTGATATAGATCCTTATTCTTGTAAGGATATTTCTAGAGAATTGGGTAGGCATGGCGCTTTGCTAGAAGCCAACTTTGTCATGTAAATCGGTACAAACGTAGTACTAGGTACTTATGTGTTCGGATAGTCCGACGACCGTATTTACTGCTGATGAGTGATAAATGTATCACTATTTCCCACTCATTTAACTTAATGTTTTGTATAGTTTCTTGAGTTTTGTGAATATTTTGATGTGTTTTGTGTTATTTTGTAGATAAATAAAGTTTCAGGACATTCTGGAGGTGATTTGAAGCAAAACTGTGAAATTTGGTGAAATTTGGCAAAAAGGTATTTTGGTAATTTTGGACGTCCCGACACAAATTTTGGTAATTTTGGACATCCCGACACCGAAATAAAGTTTCAAGATATTCTGGAGGTGATTTGGAGCAAAATTGTGAAATTTGGCGAAAAGGGTATTTTGGTAATTTTGGGCATCCCGACACCGAGGGTATTTTAGTAATTTAACCACCATGCCACGTGTCAAAGATTCAACGAGCCGTCATTTTTAGCACACCATGCCACGTGTCGAAAATTCAGCGATCCAAAAAAAATAATAATAAAAAAAAAAATAAAAATCAGAAAATAATAAAATAATAAAAATCAAAAAATAATAATAAAAATTAGATTTTTTTGCCTATAAATAGATTTCGAATTTTTAGTTTCAAATGTACCTCTTCCTCTGAAATCCTTATAAATAAATTGAGAGTTCTTCATATTTTCTTCTTTTATTCAGTTTTATTTCGCTTTGTAGTAGTAATTCTAACCATCCATGAGGGGGTAACGTCTCTATGCTGAGGTAATAAGGTAATTCTTTTACTTTTGCTATTTAGATTAATCTCCCTTAAAATATGATATATAAACTATTTAAAATCTGAATTAATAAAAAGATACCGCCATTCTAGGTCGGTTGGTTATTCAATTTAAACTGGTTAAACCTGACTTAATGAGGATACCGCCATTCTAGGTCGGTTGGTTTAAATTTATATTTCTGTTCCGCCTTATGGCTGGTATATTTGAATTTGACTTAATCAGGATACCGCCATTCTGGACGGTTGGTTTAAAATATCACAAGTTAATATATTATTATTTTATGGGAGATATCTAAATAGTATATAGTAGAAGTTATTTCCTTTTACCTTAGCATTTCATTTATTTATTTTAATTACTTTCTGCAATTTCATTTTCTGTCTTTTAAGTTTATATCAGTTTTAATTATGTATAGTAACTAAATTAAATATCTAGGGTTGTGATAAAATCTAATATAACCGGTTTTAAAAGGGTTAGATTATAGTTTGAGTAATTTAAAAGAGTTATTTATTGAGTCATAATCTTAATGCCTTTTTATTAATTGGCCATTAATAAAATTGATTTAGATAAACTTAAAATGAACTAGACATAGGGATTTTAAGTTTAAGACCTTAGTCTCAACAACCCACGATCTTCTTTAAGGATAGATAAACCTTTAATAGATTTCCTTACAGGATAGGAATATACCTGTTGGGCGGGGGTAGTCATAATTGGAACTCAATCTTAATGAATCTAGGTAATTTAATTGACATAGACATATGGTTCAATTGGATTATACTAGGTATTTGTAAATGATCATTCGGAAGAGGCTTTTACATAATTTAGTGTTCCAGATTAATAATTCAATAATTTACCCAACTATGATTTAACTACTTCATCTTTTAATTGATATTAGAAAGATTCACAACCCTAGATCTTTAAGTCTTTTTATTTTCCTTAGTATTTTCTTTTATCTTTTGTCTTTTTATTTATTTAGTAAATCTACAAATCAAATCATTTCAAGCAATCAATTCCCTTCTCCCTATAATTAGATATTTGTAAATAAATAGTATCAACAATTAATAACAACAGTAGGAATTAAGTCCTCGTGGGATCGATATTTTTATACTACTTGAACGATACGTGCGCTTGCGTTATACGTGTGTGTTTACGCCGGTCAAGTTTTTGGCGCCGTTGCCGGGGACTTATTTTCTTGAGTTATTAATTTTGAAGCTGTCTAATTTACTATATCTAATTTTCTTTATTTTATTTTGTAATTTTTATTTCTTTTGTTTTCAGGTGATTAAAAAATGGAACATTACTGGGAGATTGAAAGATTACGAGCGTTACAAGAAGATACACCCCAAATCCAGGAGCAACAGTCTAGTTTTCTGAGGCCTGTTGTCCAACACAACAATTATCACTGGAATTCAGAATCAAGCAATTCTACATTTGCTCAACAGAATGAAATGGGAAGATGTGTAATTTGTGATGGTAACCACCCGAGCGATCAATGTATATACCTTTCAGAGTGGCAGAATTTTTGGAATCAACCAAGGTACGAAGAATCATCACATTTTCCATCTTATCCACCATCTTCCTTTGATCCTTATCAAGAACCACAACCATCCGAGGAAGATCAATTGATTCACATGTTCAAAGAACGGGAAGCTCAATTTGAAGCACAAATACAAAGTCAAGCAGCGTCTATACAGAGAATGACAGATCAAGTTAGACAATTAACAGAGAACCTGAATCACATATCTCACGGAGCAAATTCAAATACTACTGAAGAAGCCTTTCAATATCTTGAGATTCATCATGACATCATAACAGAGGACGAGGCTGAGCAGTATCAAGAATTTGAGATATCAGTTCAGGAGCCCAAACCAACAAAGTCTCAATTTGATTTTTATTATTCAGATTCTGACGAGGATGAAGCTGAGTTGTTTGTGCCAAATGCATCAAAAATTGAGGATGGAATTCTGTATCCTCAAAATGAAGATCTTGGAGATTCCATTGCACAAATGTTTGATGAAGATCTACATGAGCCAATCATTTCAACCAGATCAGGGGATGAAGACCTAAAATCTGACATTTCTTTTCATCCTCAGGTTAACAATTTTGAAACATGTATTTCACATATGACAGATGAAGAGCTTAATGCATAAATTTTCAAATACATCTGTGAAGAAAATGTGGAGCAAGAAGCAGAGCAAATGGAAGAGCAAATGTCTGACCTTATTAAAGATCCAGAACATTCAGGAAAAACATCGCTGTTTTGGGGAGTACAAACCAAAGATATCAACCAGAAGCTTGAAAGAATGGAACTTCCATTCCAAGTCAAAAGCACCATACGAGACCTCCTGATTTTCTTTCTTTCTTTGCAGGAACCACTGAAGTAACAGAGCAAAAAGGTGGCACGAGCACTGAATGAACAAAATTCTTTTTTTACCACCTTACCGTTGGAAGAGACCCTTCAAAAGCAACGCACATGTGAATGTCTTTAATCGGACATCCAAAACGACGCTGAAACCGCCTTGACAAATGGATTTCAGTAACGTCTGGCTGAAGACGAAAAATTTAGCGCTAGATGGGAGGCAACCCATTTAACCAGGTATTATCTTCTTAATTCTCCTTTTATCTTGATTTTTAGTTTTTGTGGTTTAGTCCAAAATTTGTCGAAAAATACAAAAAAATTAAAAAATTAATAAAAACAAAGGGCATATTTAAAGCTAGGTGATGGTTTGGTGTCTTCCTTCACTCACTACCTTTTTATAAGGAAAAGCTGTGGAGGCACCTAGATAATCATTCACTTATAGCGTGTTGTGACAGACTAGTTTGGAGGACTCGTTGTTTATTCCTGACAACAAGCGATAAGAGCCTAAGGGGCTAGGGTACTTAAGTGAGCCTCGCTCCACCCTCCCTCTGGGGAATCTACAACGGGAAGTCCATTCGACAGTTAGTCACACACCATAAACTGAGCCTTTGATTAAACTTTTAAAACCACATTTAAATTATAGTTATATGACCAGTAGAAATGTTTTGTTGTTATGTTGACTAAAAAGATGAAATTGGTAAGAAATAGTTGTGTAAGGAATTCCCACTCCTGAGACGTATTTCAAACCTAATTCAAAACAAGTTAATTTTTGTTTATTCACTTTTGAATTATTAAATCTGTAAATTCTCCATAAAACTGACTAAAATGAATCTTCATATACTTAGTTAGCAGATATTATCAACATACATGGTAACATACAGACATAAGCTAAAATTGAAAAGTTTGTAATATCCAGTACTCTAGTTCATTTGGAGGAAACATCTAAAAAAAATAGTGATGGAATAAAAAAAAAAAAAAAAAAAAAAAAAAACATCATCTGAGATCCGAGTTATTAAGTCTGTAAGGGTATTTTAATACCTAGTGCCCTAAAACCAACTGGTTTGGGAGTCATTGGCCCAAAGCTCATTACATGGATCAAAAAGATGATAGAAAAATAAATTTATATATATGATTGTATATCTGAAGTCTGAGTAATTAAGTCCTTAGGGGTGTCTTAACACCTGATGCCCTAAAGCCAACTGGTTTGGGAGTCACCGACCTAAAGCTCGCTACATAGATGGAAGATATTGTATATAAATAAAAAAAGTAAAAAAATCAAAGAAAAAATCAGAAAAATCAGAAAATTTATTCCATTACTACAAAAGATGTGAAATCTGATAAAACTTTAGGACAAAAATATTACTCTCTTATCAACTGCACTTATGACCGTTGTGGGCAAAAATGAGTTGTTTAATATTTTGTTGGCTGTGTATATGAAGAATGGTAAAAATAATCGGAGAATTTACTTATTTAGTAATTTAGAATGAAAGAAAACAACTACTAAACTTGGAGTAGAAGTTTCATCTAATGAGTCACTGACTTCTTTATTCTCTTTTCTCTTGTCTTTTTGCTTTTGTATGCATTAGTTTCACTTCCTTTTTACTTTTATAAAATGTTTGTGGGTATCATTGCTGTAAACCTTCACGAGACTACAACTCGTCCACTAGGGACACCTAGGGGTTTAAAGGCTTGTTGCATATGCTAAATGCAATCGTGATCCCTACGAAAGTGGCTTAGTTAAATTTACTATGTTATTTTATTTTGCTCGAGGACTAGCAAAATGTTAGGTTTGGGGGTGTGATGAGTGATAAATGTATCACTATTTCCCACTCATTTAACTTAATGTTTTGTATAGTTTCTTGAGTTTTGTGAATATTTTGATGTGTTTTGTGTTATTTTGTAGATAAATAAAGTTCAGGACATTCTGGAGGTGATTTGAAGCAAAACTGTGAAATTTGGTGAAATTTGGCAAAAAGGGTATTTTGGTAATTTTGGACGTCCCGACACAAATTTTGGTAATTTTGGACATCCCGACACCGAAATAAAGTTTCAAGATATTCTGGAGGTGATTTGGAGCAAAATTGTGAAATTTGGCGAAAAGGGTATTTTGGTAATTTTGGGCATCCCGACACCGAGGGTATTTTAGTAATTTAACCACCATGCCACGTGTCAAAGATTCAACGAGCCGTCATTTTTAGCACAGCACAGCTGTCGAAAATAATCAGCGATCCAAAAAAATAATAATAAAAAAATAAAAATCAGAAAAATAATAAAATAATAAAAATCAGAAAAATAATAATAAAAAATTAGATTTTTTTGCCTATAAATAGATTTCGAATTTTTAGTTTCAAATGTACCTCTTCCTCTGAAATCCTTATAAATAAATTGAGAGTTCTTCATATTTTCTTCTTTTATTCAGTTTTATTTCGCTTTGTAGTAGTAATTCTAACCATCCATGAGAGGGTAACGTCTCTATGCTGAGGTAATAAGGTAATTCTTTTACTTTTGCTATTTAGATTAATCTCCCTTAAAATATGATATATAAACTATTGAAAATCTGAATTAATAAAAAGATACCGCCATTCTAGGTCGGTTGGTTATTCAATTTAAACTGGTTAAACCTGACTTAATGAGGATACCGCCATTCTAGGTCGGTTGGTTTAAATTTATATTTCTGTTCCGCCTTATGGCTGGTATATTTGAATTTGACTTAATCAGGATACCGCCATTCTGGACGGTTGGTTAAAATATCACAAGTTAATATATTATTATTTTATGGGAGATATCTAAATAGTATATAGTAGAAGTTATTTCCTTTTACCTTAGCATTTCATTTATTTATTTTAATTACTTTCTGCAATTTCATTTTCTGTCTGTCTTTTAAGTTTATATCAGTTTTAATTATGTATAGTAACTAAATTAAATATCTAGGGTTGTGATAAAATCTAATATAACCGGTTTTAAAAGGGTTAGATTATAGTTTGAGTATTTAAAAGAGTTATTTATTGAGTCATAATCTTAATGCCTTTTTATTAATTGGCCATTAATAAAATTGATTTAGATAAACTTAAAATGAACTAGACATAGGGATTTTAAGTTTAAGACCTTAGTCTCAACAACCCACGATCTTCTTTAAGGATAGATAAACCTTTAATAGATTTCCTTACAGGATAGGAATATACCTGTTGGGCGGGGGTAGTCATAATTGGAACTCAATCTTAATGAATCTAGGTAATTTAATTGACATAGACATATGGTTCAATTGGATTATACTAGGTATTTGTAAATGATCATTCGGAAGAGGCTTTTACATAATTTAGTGTTCCAGATTAATAATTCAATAATTTACCCAACTATGATTTAACTACTTCATCTTTTAATTGATATTAGAAAGATTCACAACCCTAGATCTTTAAGTCTTTTTATTTTCCTTAGTATTTTCTTTTCTTTGTCTTTTATTTATTTAGTAAATCTACAAATCAAATCATTTCAAGCAATCAATTCCCTTCTCCCTATAATTAGATATTTGTAAATAAATAGTATCAACAATTAATAACAATAATAGGAATTAAGTGCTCGTGGGATCGATATTTTTATACTACTTGAACGATACGTGCGCTTGCGTTATACGTGTGTGTTTACGCCGGTCAACTGCCAACATATCCGGGGATCTCATGGGTCGCTTCCCGAAGATTCACCAATGACGTATGACTCGCACTTTTAATTAATCTGGTATTAATTAGATGAGAGGGAAAATTAATCTGTGATTAATTACCGAGATATTTTATCTAGGATAAAATATCAATTAAAGAGAGATAACGATTAATTTGGAATTAATCGATTAATTAATATTCGATCTATTAAACGAAATTGGATTTCGATGCGGAATTAAAATTAGATTTTAGTTCGAGCGAACGAGTTAATTTAGAATTAATTCATTAGCGACGTGAATAGTGATTTCGCCAAGCATAATCATTTAATTACGTCGCGACAGAAAATTCGTTAATTTGAAATTAGCGAACCCGGGCCCGGGATTGTTTGCGAGCGCATTCGTATTTCGAATTCGAGTGCGGCACGTAATTCAAATCAAACGTCAAATCGCTAGTCGTATCAAGCGTCAAATCAAATATCACTTTGAGTGATGTGATAAGTTGTCACTTGATTGAGTGATATGAGTGATGTGAGTTGTTGGAAAGCTTTTGTATTTGACTTTTTGGAAAGCCAAATATTTGGTAATTCATTTCTTTGTTTTTTAAAAATGGATAAAGTTTATTAGATACACTTAACTCACAAAAACACACATCAATATCTCTCTATCTCTTTGCTCACGTTTTGGAGCAATAATTTCTTCTCTCTCTCTTGCCCATGGAGGGCTCTTTCTTCACTGGTTTCTGCCCAGAAACCGTGAGCAAGGGAAGCACAAAAGTCGCGATCTGTGGCAAAATCGGGAGTGCTAGCACACTACGAAGTCATGCGAAGGTGATAGGGAAGTCCACCAATGATCCGGGAATCATTTAAGGAAGCTTCGAGCTTGGATTCTTGAAGATTGATGGCCGAAAATGGAGCAGTCCAGAAGCTCACTCCCGAGCAGTCCAGTGGGCAGAAAATGTAATTTTTTTTGCCTCCCGCGTCACTCAACCGATCGATGTGAGTATTCCGCAACTCCCTCGTTGTATTCGCACTTTTTTCTTGCTTTGTATTCGATCCTCGGGACTTAGAGATCTCCAACAATGGTATCAGAGCGATTGAAAAGCATGAAATATTATTTAGGGCATAAAATTGGGTAAAATGTTTTTTAGCATGATTTGAATAAATTGGATGTTTGAGTATGCTTAATACATGTTTAATTAAGGATTGATTGGATCAATTTGATTAAAAATTGTTTGGAACAAATTTCCCTAATTTATCTTACTTGGCTGAGAGGTATAATGCCCTAATAAGTCTCGGATTTTTTGATTTTGGATCATTGGATGACTTAAATCAATCGGGAATGTTGATTTAATATTAATTGTGGATTCAATTGGATTGAAATCGAAATCGATTTAAAATTCCCCACAAAAGCCGAGACTAGTGAAGCATGAATGGGTTTGATTTTTGATGAAATGTGTTGGACATGTTTTGTTGTTGATGAGCATGATTAATTAGGCTAATTTGGTGTTTTGGAAATATTGATTTGGGTGATTAATTGTGTTTTACACTTTAGGTAATTAAATTGTGAAAATGGATTTTGTAATTTAATTGAATTGGGCTAATTTTGGAAATTGGGCTTGTAATGTTGTTATTGGGCTTATTGGACTTGGTTGTACTAAGTTGGGTTTAGGAAAAATTGGTTGGATCCAATTGGGCCCAAACCGCATCCATAAAGCCCAAATGCGACTACTGGACCTTTAGAGTTTAATTGGGCCTAAATTGATTTATAGGCTTATGGGGTAACTCCCGGATTGAACTTTGGTTATTGAGTTTGACCCGAGTTGACCAAAAGTCCACGCCTTAAGAAATTAATTAAAAGCCCATTGGACTTTAATTAAATTGACGCTGGACGTTAATCGGGCTTTGAGACCCGTAACGATTAAATTTGGAATTTAAGTCGTAAAGGTTCATTAAATAAAGTGTAGTATTTAATTTGGAATTAAATAAGCGAATTAGTATTAGATACAAATTGAATTGGATTTAATTTTGTAGTTTAATTTAATTCGACAATTCGTACTTTGAGTACTTATTCACAAAACGAGTTTGACTCGAGCAAAATCAAATCGTTGTTTGAACATTGGATGGTCACTAATTATCAGATTAATTAATTTGATTAGATTGATTGATAACATGCTTGTTTGAATACATGGTTACGATTCATGAATAATGTATATCGGATGGATATTAGATGGGTGGGGAAATTTTAGAAATTGTTGTAATAAATTTAATTTATTAAATTGGACCTGCGTTTCCAGCCTTATTACCTCCTTATTCTTTGTATTCTCTTCTCACCTATTCCCCTCAATGTAAATGAGGTTTCTTTAGAAGTGTAGTGTAACGGGTAGAAGTAATACATGTGCTAGGGGGAGAAAGAAAGTGAGAGATTTGATCTAGGATCATTGTGTAAAGTATCCATCCGCATATCATTATTATTTATTCATATGCGTTTATTATGTATTTAGAATGCATGTTTAAGGTTGTATAATGATGAGACCTTAACAAAGATAATAAATTGGTTGCCAATTTGCACTCGAAAAACCCTCGCAAAATATTAAGCGTTTTTCCTTCCATTGAGTGATTCTTACTCAAGATCTGAGACTGGCATTGGCTTGTTTGCCAAAGTCAAGGCCTTTGTCCGTCGAGGATGTGTTTGAATCACGAAGGCTTTGTTCCATATTGGTGTCTTGTCCAAGTTGTGGTTTGTTGGCCAAAGTCAAGACCACTTCTTGTCCATCGACATTGATTACGAAGCTTTCCATGGTAAATGGGTCGCGCTTAACTGGGATCACTAAGTTTGTTGTGCCAAAGCCAAGGCTTAGTTGATTAAGAGGAAAAATGTTAGGTAATACATTAGATGTATTGGCATATATAAGATATATGTTTCGGACTTGGATGTCCCCATACTGGATCTAGGAATTGGATTCGATCCAATTGATCTTAGAGATCTACCTAGTTAATTATCATACAATTTGTTGGCCAAAGTCAAGATTGTGTGATATTTAACGGGATCCTAGCCTGCTAGGAAACACGATTTCCCGAGTACTCGACAGATGGTTAGAGGCTCGCCGAAAAATAGTGGGAGGCAAGAATTGAATTTGCAATATTCGTTTAATTATGGTAGTTTGACTAGATACATTATCTCTATATCAGTGTTTAACCCGCTGCGGTGAACCTTTATATTCTAGAACACTAAAGTGTTTTATTTTATAAAGATGATATTGAGATATACACATTAGATTTGAATAACAATATTTATATTTTGAATATAAATAAATCTCAAACGTATAAAATAACAAACAAACAGCTCAAACTGATTTGATCATAAGAAACTTAAATGTGGCATTGTTGTCTGAGACACAATCAAACAAGAATCTAATATCCACAATTTTGAAGAGTGAATACTATAACAAATTTGATTCCATTCAAATAAAGTCTACGAATCTAGTTTATTGGGCAAAGTGCCTAAAACACTATTTACTTGGTAAAAGTGTAAATGCCACCAATCTGTAAGCCATAGTTCATAGTGAATCAAGTGGGCCCATGTCTAGCTAGGCTAGAGGTGGAGATGAATATTTCGTGACCTTTACGGATGTGGCATCGCGTTACGGTTATATGTTTCTATTGAAACACAAATCGGAAACTTTTTAAAGTTTCGACACGAAATAGACAAACAGATCGGCTATAGTATTAAACCGTCATGGTATGACCGTAATGGAAAATACTTAGGCAATAAGTTTCTAACATACATGAAAGAGTATTGTCTTCTTACAAGTGAGGACTCCTCCCGGAACACGTCATTCTGACGGTGTGTCCGAACCGAGAAACCGAATTTTGTTGGACACGATAAGGTTAATCATGAGTCGCTCTGAGCTACCATTTCCTTCAACGGATAAGTATTAACAGTGCAAAACTTATTTAGAATAAGGGTCCATAAAAATTTGTTTGACAGATATCATATTAGATATGAACAGGAATATGTTTGGATGATACCAAACTAGAACCCAAATTGGGTAAGGACCAATTGTAGGTTATCCAATGGATGCCAAAGTATAGTACTTATTCAACTCACAAGAGTGCTCACCATGCGGTTTTCCTAAGAGGAATACCGATATGCAGTGGTAAGTGGGAGGATAGTAAAACTCGATGGAAATCGGAGTAATACTATTCAAGGCACCGAATCCGAATGGAACACATATAGTTCATCAATGATGAAACTATACCATTGATCTTTGAATAGACAAGAACCGCGTAAGTCGGAGAGAGTTAGAAAATAACTTGGGGTATGGTTTCTGATCTCACCTCATAAAGATGTCAATTTTATTGAGGTATACCAATTGACTACGTATGAGGAAGTGATACAAGGTATCGACTCCCAATTATGGCAAAGTGCCATGATATCCGAAATGGATTCCATGTAAATCAACAAGTTTGGATACTAGTTGATGAACCGCTAGGCATTGTGCCTATTGGTAGAATATGAGTCTTCAAGGAAGACATACATAGATGGCAACATACCAACGTATAAAGCTAGGCTTTTAGCGGAAAGGTATCGTTATAAATATTGTGTTTATTACGATTCAACCTTTTACCTGTTGCCACGGTAAATCCATTTGGATAATTCTTGCTAAAGCTGCATGTTTCACTTATGAAATATGTCAGCTTAACGGGAAAATCGCTTTCCTTAAAAGGAAACCTTTTGGAGGATTTTTACAACATCCTATCGGTTTTGTCGTACCATAACAAGCAAACAAGGTTTGCAGGTTATTCGATCCATGATTGGATTGAAGGAAGAATTAGGTTCTTGGAATTATCGTTTCGATGTATCATAATAGTTTATGATTTAATTCAAAACAAAATGATTCTTGTGTATATAAGGAGGTTAGTGGGAGCGCACTGACAGTGGCTGTCCTATAAAATAATGATAATTTGTCATTTCTTGGAAATGATATTCGCATAATAACTATCGGTGAAAGTTTGGCTTTCGAGAAAATTCACCGTAGAATTCTTGGGAGAAACAACCTTTATTCAAGGAATAAAGATCTTCTGGGAAAGATTTAAAGTTGTTAATACTCTCCGAGAACTCGTATATTGAAAAATGTACGCGACCTGGTGTCTCATACCCTTTGAGCATATGGATTCGCAAACAGGCCAATCCTTGTGATAGTCACTGGATTGATGTTAAGAATATCTGTGTATCTTAGAGAACTAAGGATGTTATCTTAAACTATGGAGATAGAGAACTTGAAGTGACTGGGATCACTACTGCAAGTTTCCTAAACCAATAAAGACGACTATAAGTCACAAAATGGTAATGACACTTATCAGCGGTAAAGACGACTATGGAGATGGAGAACATGATGTCGTTTGGGCTTAAGAATGCCGGAGCCACTTATCAGCGGATGACCACTACCTTATTTCATGACCTAATACATATAGAGATTGAGGTGTACATGGATGACATGATGGTCAAATTAGAGATGAGAGATAGGCATATAGAAGCATTGGAGAAGTTCCTTGAACGAGTCGACAAATACAACCTACGGCTGAATCCCAAGAAGTGTGTGTTCAGAGTAACATCGGGGAAGTTGCTCGGCCATACAGTATGAATGGGAGGAATAGAAGTGGATCCTGAAAAGATCAAGGCTATTACTGAAATGGCCACACCGAGGATGGAAAAAGAAGTCAAAGCATTCATTGGGAAAATCAAGTACATCAGTCGGTTTATTGCCAAGTTGACGTTAGTGTGTGAGCCTATCTTCAAACTGTTGAGGAAAGACTAGCCGGTGAAGTGGAATGAGCAGTGTCAGGAAGCATTTGATAAAATAAGAGAATATTTGGTGAAGCCTCCTGTTTTGAAACCTCCGAGACAAGGTAGACCATTGGTACTTTATTTGGCTATTGAACCCGAAGCGATGGGGGCAATGATGGTACAAGCAGATGAGACGAGAGCAGAGCATGCAGTCTACTACCTCAGTAAGAAGTTGTTTCCCTACGAAGCCCGCTATCAGGAAGTGGAGAAGATTTGTTTGGCAGTAGTATGGGCGTCCAGGAAATTGCGCCATTACTTCCAATCCTACAAAATCCAAGTGGTAGCGAAGGAGAATCCTTTGAAATACTTGCATTCGGTGCCCTCGCTAGTTGGGAAATTAGGTAGATGGCTAGTGTTGCTGACGGAATTTGATATCGAGTACCTCACCTCTAATGTAATCAAAGGGCGAGTCGTAGCCGAGTTCCTAGCGTTACAACCCGTTGAAGGGGATCAATACAAGTTTGAGTTCCCCAATGAGGAAATCCAAGCTATAGCAGTCCAACGGTGGAAGATGTATTTTGACGGAGCAGTGAACTGTAAAGGAGCCGGAATTGGGATCGTGATAGTAACTCCTGAAGGAGAAACCTTGCTTATAGCCAAGAGGTTGACGTTCAGAGTGACTAACAACATGGCCGAGTACGAAGCATGTGCCTTCGGGTTGACTGCATTGATAGCCTTGAGAGCTAAGAATGTTGAAGTTTACGGAGACTCAATGTTGGTAATCCGACAGATGCAAGGAGAATGGAAGTTAAAAGATGAACGGTTGAAACCATACTTGTTCTACCTCATAAATCTGGCACAGGCTATCACTGACTGCAAATTCCAGCACTTGCCGCGAGAAGAGAATCAGATGGCAGACGCATTGGCAACATTAGTCATAACTTGGGATAATCCGAAAAAATTGATAATGAGACCATTGGTGTTGACAACAGCGAGTAAACCTACTTACGAGGTAGAAAAGGTCCTGGAAGTAGAGATCAACGATGGAAAACCTTGGTACCATGATATCTAGTGATACTTGGAAAATGGGGAATTCCCAGAAAAAGCAGGCAGAAAAGATAAGATAGCCATCCAGAAGTGGGCTTCCCAATATGTCAACTTGAACGGAGAACTGTAAAAGAGGCAAGCGAACGGAATCGAACTGAAATGTTTAAGAAAAGAAGAAGCTCAGAAGGCAATGGAAGAAATACATGCAGGAGTATGTGGCCCGCACATGAAAGGGTTGAATATGTCCCGTAAGATTGTGAGACAGGGCTTTTACTGGTCAAAAATGGAAGCTGACTGCGTGAAGCTGGTAAAGCACAACTGTAGGACACAGGACCTGGGCGACGTCGTTCCTAGGCTCGCGGCCTAGATGGAAATGAAACAGAATGCTCACGTTCGAGTAGCGTTCGTACACGCGTTCGAACGGAAATGAAACAGAATGATCGCGTTCGTATGGCGTTTGATAACGCGTTCGAACGGAAATGAGACCTGATGCATGATAAGGCAAAACATACCATGCGCGTTCGAGTGCGTTCGTAAACGCGTTCGAACGGGAACAGAACTGATGCATGAAATGGGACGCAATACATAAAAACAAAATAAGGGGCGCGGCGAAGTACTGCCGTAAAGGTGGCCTTTTGGGGCTCTTGATCTCTCAAAGAAGAGGACCTTTAGACAACATACTAAGCCCATGCGCGTCACATCACATCATACATACAAACATAAAGACAATCATATTATTCTAAGTATGTCCGATTGAACGTGTTTTGCATCCAACCGAACACACATCAACCGACGCGGCGAAGCATCGTGGTAACGGGTTTTAACCCCTCCCCATAAGGGATCTTTCATTCCACTTACTAAGCCCATGCGCTCGATTGAACCATGCATAAATAAGCAAATGCAGAATTTAATGACAAAAATAAATACATAAAAGCAACACAAAACAAGAGAAGGTGCCGTTTACTCAAGTGGTACGTGGAGTTGTGTCCCATGTACAGACCGCACTACCGTCCATTCGGATTCGGCTACGGAATTTACGTCTGGGTTTCCATCCTATATACCACAAGAGACGACACTCTTCCATTTCATTCAAGCCACAACATGCTTCCATAAACGACTCTCATGCGAATAGAATGCAATAATAATAATAAAAAAAACGAATATAAACTAATGAAAAGGTACCCTCAGGTCTAACCTTTTAAATCATCTCTCGGATGTACGGTACACGATTGTCGGAAGGGTGGATGCTCCGCAACTCTCCCGGTTCACTGGTTCACTGTTCTCGTTCGTTGTCTTACTGTTTTGAGTCGTCGTTTTCCGTCTTTTGCTATTGTTTCCTTGTGGTTTCGCTGCCTTTTCCTCTTTATCTT
Organism: Zanthoxylum bungeanum; assembly: GCA_019454045.1. NCBI lineage: Eukaryota > Viridiplantae > Streptophyta > Magnoliopsida > Sapindales > Rutaceae > Zanthoxylum > Zanthoxylum bungeanum. Next base: position 132,243 of record SKCR01031876.1, read on the forward strand.
TTGCTTATTGTTTCCTTGGGTGTGTTCCTCCTGTAATTTTTATGTGTGTTGTGTATGAGTTAGGGACTAGGGGACTAGGGGACCAACTAAGGGACTAGGGTTGAGAAGGTTGGTGAAGGGTTCTTTTTATAGGCAAAGGGTTGGGCTTGACAAGGAAAGAGATTTGATTTGGTTTTGTTAAGGGAAGTCAAAGGATTTGATTTGGTTTGGTTAAGGGAAGTCAAAGATTGAGGGGGGACAAATCTTGGCTAGATAGGGAAGGTTGAATATTTGATTGGCTTGGTTTAGGAATACAATATTTTAAGTTTGGGAATAATCTTATTAGATTGGGAATATAATTGGTTGATTGATTTTAACTTGGTATGATTATATTTTGATTTAGTGTGTGATTTGTTTAATTTAGGCATGATTTTAGTTTAAGTTGGTAATTGTTTATTTTATGTTTGGTATATGTTTTATTTAATTATTTAATTAATTTAATTATCATCTTATTTAGTTAATGTTTTAATTAATATTTATTTATTTAAATTGGGATGTGTTTTATGGCTTTGGGGGGGGCTAATTGGGCTGGATGAGAGGCTAGCAGCAAAACCAGAATTACCGACACCGTTCGAACGCTTCCTCGAACGCGACACGAACGCCCGCAATCCGTTTGACGTTCGAACGTAAACACGAACGTAGCACGAACGAAAACAGTGAACCTTGTTTATTCTGAATTTCCCCTTCCGACGTCCGTTTCCGTGACCTCCGTGACTTAAAAGGTAGTTGTCTCCAAATAAGACTCCTCATCGGGTGTATGTGTAAAAATGCAGTGCCTACAGTCGCCCCCACTTTGATGGGACTTGTGTAATGTGCAACAGTGACAATCCTATCAAAGTTATGCAATGCATTTCTACTTACCTGGCTCGCCAGCTGCCACTTGGCTTACCATGTGTTGAGTTGCGTTGATTTGGTGGTGAGGTGCTGCGACCCTTGGTTCATTCCCGAACCGTGCTTCCATTCTTGGAGTGCCATTCTCGGCCTGTTCCTTCCTGAACTGTATTGAGATGAGGCTTTATTCCTCCCGAGCTTTATTCCCGAACTGTTGAGATGAGGCTTTATTCCTCCGAGCTTTATTCCCGAACTGCTGACTGTGTGTGTAGAGATAGGGCTTTATTCCATGATTGTTTGGACTGTGGGCTTATTCCCGACTGTATTGAGATGAGGCTATATCCCCTGTACTTTGTTCCCGAACTGTTGCGATGAGGCTTTATCCTCCCGAGCTTATTCTCGAACTGTTGTGATGAGGCTTTATTCCTCCCGAGCTTTATTCTTGAACTGTACTGACATGAGGCTTTCTTCCCCTTGAGCTTTGTTCTCAAACTATACTGATATGAGGCTTTCTTCCTCTTGAGCTTTGTTCTCAAACTATACTGACATGAGGCTTTCTTCCCCTTGAGCTTTATTCTCAAACTATACTGATATGAGGCTTTCTCCTCTCTGAGCTTTGTTCTCAAACTTATACTGATATGAGGCTTTCTTCCTCTGGGCTTTGTTCCCGAACTGTTGCGATGATGGTCCATTTCGAACCGTGCTCCATTTTCGGAGTGCCATTTTCGGCAAGTGATGAGATGATGGTCCATTTCGAACCGTTGCTGATAAGAGAGTGGTCCATTTCCGAGCCGTTACTGATATGAGAGTGGTCCATTTCTGAACCATTGCTGATAAGAGAGTGGTCCATTTCCGAACCGTGCTTCCATTCTTGGAGTGCCATTCCCGGCTTGTTCATTCTTGAACTCTGCTCCATTCCTGGACTATATCTCCATTCTCGGAGTGTTATTTCCGACTTTGTTCATTCTTGAACTGCCCATTCCCGGACCATATCTCCATTCTCGGAGTGTCATTTCCGACTTGTTCATTCTTGAAGTGCCCAATCCTGGACTATATCTCCATTCTCGGAGTGCCATTCTCGGCAGAACTGATCTGATGTAATATGGGCCTCGACCCTGGGACTCATTCCCAAATGTGTTTGATGTGGGCCTCGACCTTGGGACTCATCCCCAAAACTGATGTTGAAGTGGGCCTCGGCCCCAACTGCTACTGATGGGCCTCGCCCCCAGATTGATGCTGATGTGGGCCTCGACCTTCGGGATTCATCCTGAACTGTGTTTGATGTGGGCCTCGACCCTGGGACTCATCCCCCAAAACTGATTGCTGAAGTGGGCCTCGGCCCCAACTGCTACTGACATGGGCCTCGCCCCCAGATTGATGCTGATGTGGGCCTCGACCCTCGGGATTCATCCCAAAATTCTGCTGATGCGGGCCTTGGCCCAGGGATTCATTCCCTGGATTCATTCCAAAATTCTGCTGATGTGGGCCTCGACCCTCGGGATTCATCCCAAAATTCTACTGATGCGGGCCTCGGCCCTGGGATTCATTCCTGGATTCATTCCAAAATTCTGCTGATGTGGGCCTCGACCCTCGGGATTCATCCCAAAATTCTGCTGATGCGGGCCTCGGCCCTGGGATTCATTCCCTGGATTCATTCCAAAATCTGCTGATGTGGGCCTCGACCCTCGGGATTCATCCCAAAATTCTGCTGATGCGGGCCTCGGCCCTGGGATTCATTCCAAAATTCTGCTGATGGGGCCTCGACCCTCGGGATCATCCCAAAATTCTGCTGATGCGGGCCTCGGCCTGGGATTCATTCCCTGGATTGATTCCAAAATTCTGCTGATGTGGGCCTCGACCCTCGGGATTCATCCCAAAATTCTGCTGATGCGGGCCTCGGCCCTGGGATTCATTCCCTGGATTAATTCCAAAATTCTGCTGATGCGGGCCTCGGCCGCAGAATGATGTGGGCTTCGCCCTAAACTGATATTGATATGGGCCTCGCCCCAAGACTGATACTGCTGATATGGGCCTCGCCCCCAGACTGATACTGATGTGGGCCTCGCCCCCAGACAGATACAGTATTGTCGATGTTCCTGATTGGTTTTGCCTTTTGACGCTTTTTTTTTTCTTTTTGAAACCTGTTATTACAAAACGGAACAAACACAAAAAGGATGCAAATATGTTACGTGTATGCATGCATGCATGATTGGGTTTCCTATCCCGTTGGGTTATGTCTTTTGCCGGTACTCCTGGTGGCTGCTTGGTCTTTTGACAAGTATGTCCTCTTCCCTAACCAACATGTATCTATGATGGCTTTCAGGAAAAAAATGGGGTTAACATGGTGTATGTATGCATGAGGTGCATGTGATGCATGTTATGCATGCGATACAAGAAATATATCAACTCATTAAAATTTTCACACAAATCGGCTCATCATCATTTTAGAAGTTTTTGGGCCAACTGTCATAGGAGTGAACCCGTCCCAGTTTAAATGGCACAACGAGTTCATGTCTTATGGCAAAGAGCCCAACTAAATCCAAATGATAAAATTCCGAACACAATCATAAAATGGCCCATTGTTATTTAGAAGCCTTTTGGCCCAATCGTCATAAGATGTGTCCTTGTCCCAGTTTAAATGGGCCCAACAAGCCCATATCCCATGATAAATGGTCCAAATGGATCCAAACAACGATGTTCCCAAACACAAGGAAGATGATGCAACATGACACAATAATTTTTACAAGTGGCCCATCAACATTTCAGAAGCTTTTGGCCTAATAGTCATAAGGTGCGAACTTGCCCCAGTTTAAATGGCCCAGCAAGCCCGCATTTCTGACAATAGTCCAACTGCATCCAAATGAGGATGGTCCACAAGCAATATTCAAGGAAATAATTGTTACTTTAGCCAACCCGGTCTATAGGTGGGTTAGTAAGAGTATAGACAAAGGCTCTCACCAGCGAAGGATGGCCCACAACTAGGTCTCCCCACTCAAGGGTTCGAGCAACCAAGTGAGCGCACCCTTTTTTATACACTAAGGTACGTGCCAATGAGCTATGGTGTGTGACGGACTGTCAAATGGATTTCCCGTTGTAGATCCCCCAGAGGGAAGGTGGAGCGAGGCTCACTTAAATACCCAAGCCTCTTAGGCTCTTATCGCTTGTTGTCAGGAATAAACAACGAGTCCTCCAAATTAGTCCATCACAATAGGCTACAAGTAGATGGCTATCTAGGTGCCTTCACAGCTTTTCCTTCTAGAAAGGTAGTGAATGAAGGAAGACACCAAACCATTACCTAGCCTAAAAATGCCTTTGATTAAACCCTCACTTTATCCACTATAGACACGGTCAATTAAAACATAAATCCAAACATTACAAGACAATATTTCGGGGCCACTTTCTATCCCCAGTGGAGTCGCCAGACTGTAGGACACAGGACCTGGGCGACGCCGTTCCTAGGCTCGCGGCCTAGATGGGAAGTACGAAATAACATGGAGTCGCCACCGGTGTGAACCGGGACAAAGATTTAAGGCCGCACTCACCCCTCGCAAGGGAAGACCTCAAACCGTTGGGTTCGGAATGGTCCCTTACTTATGTCACTTGTAATAAAACGATTTATGTCATAATTTAACCAGGCTTAAATAACATTTATTTCCAAAGGTATCATGCTTCTAAATTCATATGCATGCATTAACAAGTTCATCACAACATGCAACATCACATGGCAATCTTATGATCATATTTCAATCCTATGATATGGAAAACTAAGAACAACATAATCATGCTTGAGTACTATCTCATGAACCTATAAACAAATAAATGCTAACAGCCTAATCATGCTTAAATACAATCCCGAGAACACATAGAATGGATAAATGCAGGCATACAAATAATACGGTTGGCTATAAAACACAAGAAAGATCAATCAAGAGGCAATTATGCATGAATATGATAAGACAGACTCAGTTCAGTGTGTGCACGTTCGTGTAGCGTTCGTAAACGCGTTCGAACGGAAATGAAACAGAATGCTCACGTTTGAGTAGCGTTCTTAAACGCGTTCGAACGGAAATGAAACAGAATGCTCACGTTCGAGTAGCGTTCGTACATGCGTTCGAACGGAAATGAAACAGAATGCTCGCGTTCGTATGGCGTTTGATAACGCGTTCGAACGGAAATGAGACCTGATGCATGATAAGGCAAAAATACATGCGCGTTCGAGTTGCGTTCGTAAACGCGTTCGAACGGGAACAGAACTGATGCATGAAATGGGACGCAATACATAAACAACAAAAATAAGGGGCGCGGCGAAGTACTGCCGTAAAGGTGGCCTTTTGGGGCTCTTGATCTCTCAAAGAGAGGACCTTTAGACCAACATACTAAGCCCATGCGCGTCACATCACATCATACATACAAACATAAAGACAATCATATTATTCTAAGTATGTCCGATTGAACGTGTCTTGCATCCAACCGAACACACATCAACCGGCGCGGCGAAGCATCGTGGTAACGGGCTTTAACCCCTCCCCATAAGGGATCTTTCATTCCACTTACTAAGCCCATGCGCTCGATTGAACCATGCATAAATAAGCAACATGCAGAATTTAAATGACAAAAATAAATACATAAAAGCAACACAAAACAAGAGAAGGTGCCGTTTACTCAAGTGGTACGTGGAGTTGTGTCCCATGTACAGACCGCACTACCGTCCATTCGGATTCGGCTACGGAATTTACGTCTGGGTTTCCATCCTATATACCACAAGAGACGACACTCTTCCATTTCATTCAAGCCACAACATGCTTCCATAAACGACTCTCATGCGAATAGAATGCAATAATAATAATAATAAAAACGAATATAAACTAATGAAAAGGTACCCTCAGGTCTAACCTTTTAAATCATCTCTCGGATGTACGGTACACGATTGTCGGAAGGGTGGATGCTCCGCAACTCTCCCGGTTCACTGGTTCACTGTTCTCGTTCGTTGTCTTACTGTTTTGAGTCGTCGTTTTCCGTCTTTTGCTATTGTTTCCTTGTGGTTTCGCTGCATTTTCCTCTTTATCTTTTGCTTATTGTTTCCTTGGGTGTGTTCCTCCTGTAATTTTTATGTTTGTTGTGTATGAGTTAGGGACTAGGGGACTAGGGGACCAACTAAGGGACTAGGTTGAGAAGGTTGGTGAAGGGTTCTTTTTATAGGCAAAGGGTTGGGCTTGACAAGGAAAGAGATTGATTTGGTTTGGTTAAGGAAGTCAAAGGATTTGATTGGGTTGGTTAAGGAAGTCAAAGATTGAGGGGGGACAAATCTGGGCTAGATAGGGAAGGTTGAATATTTGATTGGCTTGGTTAGGAATACAATATTTTAAGTTTGGGAATAATCTTATTAGATTGGGAATATAATGGTTGATTGATTTTAACTTGGTATGATTATATTTTGATTTAGTGTGTGATTTGTTTAATTTAGGCATGATTTTAGTTTAAGTTGGTAATTGTTTATTTTATGTTTGGTATATGTTTTATTTAATTATTTAATTAATTTAATTATCATTTATTTAGTTAATGTTTTAATTAATATTTATTTATTAAATTGGGATGTGTTTTATGGGCTTTGGGGGGGGCTAATTGGGCTGGATGAGAGGCTAGCAGCAAAACAGAATTACCGACACCGTTCGAACGCTTCCTCGAACGCGACACGAACGCCCGCAATCCGTTTGACGTTCGAACGTAAACACGAACGTAGCACGAACGAAAACAGTGAACCTTGTTTATTCTGAATTCCCCTTCCGACGTCCGTTTCCCGTGACCTCCGTGACTTAAAAGGTAGTTGTCTCCAAATAAGACTCCTCATCGGGTTTATGTGTAAAAATGCAGTGCCTACAACAGCCATGATTGTCAAGCACATGGTAATATGAATCATTTGCCGCATACAGAGTTGCATGTGCTGTCAGTGCCATGGCCTTTCTCAACATGGGGGATTGATATGATCAAAGAAGTTCGATCGAAAGCATCTAATGGACATCGATTCATAGTAGTGGCAGTAGACTACTTCTCAAAATGGGTGGAAGCCGAATCATTCTGCCATGTTATAGCAAAATAGATGGCCAAGTTCATAGTTCAGAATCTTATTTGTCGGTATGGTATGCTGCACCATGTAGTAACGGACAATGGAGCCCGGTTTCAGTGAGAACCGAAAGCAATGCTACAGAAGTATGTGATAGGACATCACAAGTCATCACCTTATAGGCCGCAGGCAAATGGGGTAGTCAAGGCAGCCAATAAGACGATAAAGACAATACTAGCCAAGATGACGCATAATTACAGAGATTGGGCTGATAAGTTACCGTATGCCCAGTTGGGATACAGAACGTCTATGAGAACGGCAATAGGAGCCACGCCTTATTCCTTGGTCTATGGAATGGAAGCTGTATTACTGGTGGAGGTTGAAATACAGTCCATGCGGGTATTAGCAGAAGCAGAATTGCCTGAACGAGAATGGGCCTCGCAGAGGTTTGAACAATTAGCATTGATGGATGTGAAGAGGATGAATTCCTTGCATCACATGCAGATATACCAAAAGAGGTTAGCCTGAGCATTCAATAAGAAAGTGCATCCTAACAAGATCAGAAATGGTGATCTGGTGCTTAAGCAGTCGAAGCCATCAACGACAGACCCGGGAGGAAAGTTCAGAGCAAACTGAGAGGCCCTACATTGTCCAGAAAGTAATGGGAAATGGAGCAGTGAGACTGTCAGACTTGGAAGGGAATGAGTTCACCGAGTCGATCAATGTTGACAGATTGAAGCAGTACTTTGCCTGAGGAAGAGAAAACTGAGCAGTCACCAAGAGAATTGGCAGAAGACCTAACCCGACGAGAATGAAAACTCATGCATGCATGCATACACGTAACATATTTTGCACTCCTTTTTGTGTTTTTTTTTGTTTGTATTCACAGGTTTTTAAGAAGAAAAAAAAGAGAAAGCGGAAAGATAAGCCAGTCAGATCAGCAACAGTACAGTCAGTTTCAGAAATGAATCAGTATTGGTTTCAGGGATGAGTCCCAGGGTTGAGGCCCATATCATTATTGTTTCCGAGATGAGTCCTAGGGTGAGGCCCACACCAGTATCAGTTTCAGGAATGAATCTCTGGGGGCGAAGCCCACATTATCAGCAGTCGAAAGGAAGAATTCCATGGAATGAATGAGTGAAAAAAAAAGAGAAGTCTTTGATGGTTAAGCATATGTCTGGTGATGATATTGTTTGCTGTAGGGAGAAGCCTTAGAAACAAAAACTGCGAGACGTGCTCTCGTCCGGTACTCTGAATGGATTGATCTCAGCTAGACTCAGAAGCACTAAAATACGGGATCTCAACAGTAGAAGCCTGAGTAGCTGGCAAGATGACTAGTTGAAGAGATGGTGGATCAGTGAATGACCGTTTGTCTGGATGTCCACCATGGTTTACTTGTGCTACGATACATAATATGGTTGGAAACAAAAGAAAAGGTCTCTGCAATGAAAAGAAAAGAAAAATGGACCGCCTATAACCGATAAGCGTGAAGCTACCCATGGGCGAGTATTAGAACACCATGAGGAGAAATTCTACCTTAAAGGGTAGGTGTGTCAAGAAAAGAAAACGAAATAAAAGAGAAAGAGAAAAAGAAAAAAAGAATGAAAAGAAAGAGACAAGAAAAAAAAGAAGAAGACCATATCATGTTGAGTATGACGAAGTAATCACAAAATAGGATTAAGACATCTAGGTTGGTTAAACCCACTGATCCGATTCTCCGAGACGAAATCATCGGGTTGGCCTACTTAAGGATTAAGATGCGAAAGAGCCTTGGCACACACACACACTAGAAGTCTAGCTCAGAGCACTTATTCAGACAATCAAAGTTGAGTGTATCAAGTACTTTGAAGGTTCTCTGGTTTCGACGCAAAGCATCCGTTGAGGATGAAAACATGTTTAGCTATCAAGACTATCTCGTGAGAGGCAATACTGCATGTTGATATGCAACATCATTATCAGTATCAGTCTGGCCGGGTATGGCACTTTGGGGGCGAGGCCCACATCTGTATCAGTCTTGCTGGGTATGACACTCTGAGGGCGAGGCCCATATTGGCATCAGTATCAGTCTTTCCGGGTATGGCACTCTGAGGCGAGGCCCACATCATCATCAGTATTAATTTTGCCAGGTACGGCACTCCGTGTATGGAGGTACAGCTTCAGTTTGGCTAGGTACGACATGTGGACTATCGTGGACTATTGTGGACTACCGCGACACCCTAGGTACGGGGTTTAGCACGTAGGTACGACATTTGGACTATTTGTGGACTATCGTGGACTACCGCGACACCCTATGTATGTGGTTTAGCACGCCAGGTACGGCATGTGGACTATTGTGGACAACCGCGACACCCTAGGTATGAGGTTTAGCATGCCAGGTACGGTATTTAGACTATCGTGGACTATCGTGGACTACTGCGACACCCTAGGTACGGGGTTTAGCATGCCAGGTACGGCGTGTGGACTATCGTGGACTATTGTGGACTACCGCGACACCCTAGGTACGGGGTTTAGCATGCCAGATATGACATGTGGACTATCGTGGACTATTGTGGACTACCGCGACACCCTAGGTATGGGGTTTAGCATGCCAGGTATGGCATATGGACAATCGTGGACTATCATGGACTATATGGACTATGTGGTCTATGTGGACTACCGTGGACTATCGTGGAGCATTGTGGACTACCATGGAATATCTTGGACTATCGTGGACTACCGTGGACTATCGTGGAGTATTGTGGACTACCGTGGACTATCGTGAAGTATTGTGGACTACCGTGGACTATCGTGGATTATCATGGACTATGTGGACTATATGTGTTGGACATTATGACCCATAGCGTCACTATTTGCACAGATCATTGTGTTGTTGTAGCAAATTAACTATGTGACATAGAAATTGTACTCTCATCATTTGTGATCAGATCACCTAGATATATAAATGAAGAGAGGTCCCTATGATTAGTACCTGGACTGAGAATTATATGAGACAGTATCAGTCCCCGAAGGTTTAATCATTAAATATCCCTAGCCGTAGTATTATCGAGACTGGACATCGATAATGCGGAATAGGCTAGTATTGCACTTGTGCGCGTTTGTGAGGGCA
>SKCR01031877.1:0-101904 GCA_019454045.1 Zanthoxylum bungeanum
CTGTTCGAATGTCATAGCTTTTGTTATAGTTTTTCGACGTATCATCATGATTTTTCTAAATACGAGGAAAAATCAGTGCAATGAACATAAAGTTACATTGGCAACAATAAATATCTCAATGATATTCATTAATATGCATAAACATATAGTATATGCATTAAATAAATTTATCATTGCAGATTACAATCAAGAACATTATGCAAGAAGGTTTAGATATTTAATCATGATAGATTAGAATTACTGGAGAAAATCGAACCGACACAAATAGACACGCGCCTCCACACGCCGTCACCCGCCTCCACGTGTCGTCCAAGTGCCTCCACGAGCGCTCAGGCGCCGACCACGCTCTTCACTCGCTCTCACGCACCAGCCACTCGTTGTCATGCACGTTCGGACGCTCCCACATGCAACTATTGCGCACGCATGTCACGCAAATCAAATGACATATCGTCTGGTTTTTATGTGCTTGTACGACATGTCGTTTGGACACATTAGATGACATGTTGTCCACATATTATTTTTGCTTACGACTTGTCATACGTTAAGTGCGGACGACATATCGTCCGTTTACAGTCGCCATACGACTTGTCATACGTTCTTGTCGGACATGTCTTCTGCGTTTCTAGAGCGCGGATGACATGTCGTTTTAATCTCCTGATAGTGTTTTTCTAGGAAATTTTAGACTCAACTAGCCAACTTCTAAGGTCCATATCTTACTCATTTTTATTCCAAATTAAGAAAATAATATATCAAAACGAAGATCTAATATTCTAGTTTCGAAATATACTTAGAACATGCCATTATCAATTTTTAATAGAAAAATATCATGACTTGAAATAAGCCAAAAAATCATGCTTATTACAAAAAAAATTACATTTAATTTCAATTTTTTCAGACTTTTATCATGTATTTTTAGACTTGAATTACATGTTCATGACTCTGATACAAATGTTAGGAAACATACAATCTATATAACATGAAATAAATCCAAATTAATCCCATCAAGTATCCAACCACACATGTATTAGTAGTCATTTACATATATAATAAAATGAGAACATAAATTCACAATACAAATATGCTTTTCAACATAAAGCATGTTGAAATATTATATATATATATTATAAAGCACAATGGTGTGGGGGGAAAAGAATGTAACAGATGGTTAGGATTAAGAGAGATAATGTATGCAAATGCTATCTTTATATGGCTTAATTGGCGGCTCAGATCATTTCATTATAATCTAATGGTTGGTAAAGAATCATTTCATTATAAAATCTCTATAAAAATGGAAAATGAAAACTACCAAATAAATTAAAATATAAAATCATTTAATTAACAAATAAAATCATTTCATTATAAACAAATTAAATAACAGAATTTCAATCTCTCTTTAAATTCTGTAACACCGTACCGTAGGTACGGGCACACACTAGTATATATATATATCTATATAATAAAGGAGAATGATGTTGGAGGAAAGAGAGTGTATCCAACGACTTTCTTTATGTGGCTTAATTGACGGCCCAGATCATTTAATTGGTAATTGGAGGAAAGAGAGTGAATTGATTGATGGAAATGGTCAAAAATTTTCAAATTAAAAAATAGAAAATTAAAATAAAATCATTTAATTAAAAAATAAAATCATTTAATTCTGTAACACCGTGCTGTAGGCACTGAAAAATAATGTAACACGTGCCGTAGGCACGGACATCATTTAATTAAAAAATAAAATAATTTAATTCTGTAACACCGTGTCGTAGCCGTAGGCACAGACAAATACTGTAACACCGTGCCGTAGGCACGACCAAATACTGTAACACCGTGCCGTAGGCACGGGCATCATTTAATTAAAAAATAAAATCATTTAATTCTGTAACATCGTGCCGTAGCACGAGCCAAATACTGTAATACCGTGCCGTAGACACGAGCAAAAACTAGTATATATATATATATATATATATATATATATATATATATATGGAAGTTAGTGGAGGTTTCCACTTTTGTCATGGGGAAGTTAAACTTCCGCATGTAACTTCCAACGTGAGCAATTGTTTGTTCGGATTGGGCAGTGTTGATTTATTATGGGTGATCCGGACATAGATTGGGTCGGGTTGATTTATTATGGGTGATCTGATCTGATTTTAGTAATGATTAAAATATTTTTATAAAAATATGTAGAATAGTTGATTGTTATTTTTCTTATAATCTAGTCAATCATAATCAAGTTGTATCTTACTTAGAAGTCAAAATTTATATTTTATTTTTCGTAAATAAATATGTGCAAAATTTTAAAAATAGTAAAAATCAACGCAAATAGTGAAATATTGAAAGAGATTTTATTTTTTAATTTTAAAATTAGTCAATTATGTCGGTTTTTCTCGGGGAAAACCACTCGTGTAACTGCTTTATCTTACTTTCTTTCTTTGTTGTTGTTTTTTTTTTTTTTTTTGAGAAAGACCGATATTGATGTTATATCATTGTCATATGTCTAAGAATAAAATAAAATAAATAATAACAAAATTGTACTAATAATAATATAATATAATAAGAGTTTTATACTAAATAAATTTTAGGATTTTTCATGCGTTAAATATTTTATTATTTTTTCTAATAAAATAGAGAAAATTATGGAAAAAATAGGATTTATGTATTTACAGCTCACTTCTGATACATCATGGACTATAACATATTATGAATATATATACACATACATATATTATGTAAGGAGTAGTTTATATGAAATTAAGTTTTATATAAAAGGATAGTTCGGTTGCTTAATTTTACCGTAGAAATAAAAAATCACGAGTTCACATTTAATTTATTATGATTTATTAAAAAAAGATATAAAAAAAAAACATCTAACCCTTATTTCTAAATGAATTTTATTTGTTTTAATAATTAAATAATTAGTATTACTTATTTACATAAAAATGACATGTGACAATACATAGTAAATATTTGAATTATATATATATATTTATCTAAATTGATAAAATTTATTAATAAATAGGAATTTTTAAGTCTTTTTTTTTAAAACATTAGGAGTTTTATGTACGGGTGGCAGAAAAGCCCGAATCCGGCCCGGTTCGACCCAATGACAAAATTTTAATTTTCAAACTTGAGTTAGGCTTAGGCAAAAAAAACCCGAGTTCAGTTTTTTTATTACTAAAAAAATATATTTTTAATTATATAAATTAATTTGTAATTTTCAATAGATACATACATACACACATATAACTAAACTTTTAAGGTAGAATCATTTTTAATTTTTTTAATACTAAATACATTCATTTTTAATTTTTTTTTTCATTTTAAAGTATTAAAAATTTTAAAAATTAATTAAAAAAATTAAAAGGCCTGATCAATCCATTGCCACTTGTCACTTTCCGTAAACTTTGATGAATATTGGCTATACACTACCATCAAACAATTGCGTACGTGGCGCCATATTAATTGCTAACTGCACGCAGCCGCAGGAAAACAACCGAATATCAGCCTTCACAAACTCACGAATTGTGTTGGAGGAAGATAGTGTATCTAACAGTTCTCTTTATGTGGTTTAATTGATGGCCCAGATCGTTTCACTGGTAATTGGAGGAAAGAGAGTGAATTGATTGATGGAAATTGTAAAAAATTTCAAATTTTAAATTAAAAAATAGAAAATTAAAATAAAAATTTAATTCTGTAACACCGTACCGTAGGCACGGGCCAAATACTGTAACACCGTGCCGTAGGCACAGGCAAAAACTAATATATATATAAAGCACAATGATATGAGAGGAAAGAGAAGACAACCAATGGTTAAGATTAAGAGAGATAATATATCCAAAATTCTAAATGCTATCTTTATGTGGCTTAATTGGTGGCTCAGATCATTTCATTATAATCTAATGGCTGATAAAAAATCATTCTATTATAGAATCTCTATAAAAATGGAAAATGAAAACTACCAAATAAATTAAAGAATAAAATCATTTATTAAAGGAAAATTAAAACTACCAAATAAATTAAAGAATAAAATCGTTTAATTAAAAAATAAAATCATTTCACGATAGAATATCTCTGAAAATTAACAAACAAATTAAATAATAGAATCTTAATCTCTCTGTAAATTCTGTAACACCGTGACGGAGACACAGACAATATATATATATATATTAATATTCAATTCTTAAATTTCTCGTAACGTACTAGCGTAGTTTCTAATTCTATAGTTTCCTTCACATTCAGGTCTATGTATATTTAGTCCTAACCAACTCTCCCAGTTCTCTCTTTTTATTTTCCCTCACTTTCTCGCACTTTCTCTCCCAAATTTTCCCGAGAAAATTTCCAAATTTCCCAAACACTTCTTTTTCCAGTTCTCCAGTTCTCATTATAATCAAATGCTCAATCAGTGAACTGTACTCACTATGGAGAACGGAGTTTGCTCTAAAGAAACTGTCAATGGTAGCCGGGATGTCTGGAGTTGTAAGGATTCTGATTCTTCTTCTGCTGATCATCTCGTTGTTATGGTCCATGGTATCCTTGGAAGGTCTTTTTTTTTAAATTTGAATTTTCCATTTTTTTTTTTTTATCAATTTTGATGAATTTTTTGTTTTTATAAATCATCTTTGACTGCAATTGACACACGATGTTTCACTAATTGAGAAGTTGAAGTCAAATACGCTTGCTCCTTGACTTTTCTTGGGTTTGGTTGTTGATGATTGTTGTATGTTTTCGATTTTGCAGTGCTACAGATTGGAAGTTTGGAGCTGAGCAATTTGTTAAGAGGCTACCTGATAAAGTTTTTGTTCATTGTAAGGATTGATTATACTTTCTATCTGCATTATGTATCATAAATTAAATTGTTTGGGAAATTTCGCAAATGTAATGCATTTGTGTGTATTAATCTTTGATAGTACAAGTGTTAGTGGTGATTAGTTTTCATTTATGCAATCATATTCAAAGATGTTTTTTTTTTAGTTATTTTTATTTGTGATTGTTAGCCTCATTGTAAATTTCTGGTGGTCACTTCGTTCCATGGTTTTAGTTGAGAAGTATTGTAAAAGCAGCGGTTGATATCAAGTTATCAACTAAATTGTTAAGTGTAAAATGCTCTAGCGCATACAAGTGGTTTACATGTAAGTATTGTTTACACTTTAATTTGTACTTGTTGGGTACATTTTCCAGGTAGTGAACGAAACATGTCTAAACTGACTCTGGATGGAGTGGATGTGATGGGCGAGCGGTTGGCAAAGGAGGTTATTCTCTCTTTTTTTTTTTCTTATGACTCATAGATTAGTACCTAAATCAGGAAGTCTAAAAATCTATTTACCTTTTATGCAAGAGCATTTACTTCACTCTCTGTTTCGTTTTTGACTGAATGCTTGAGTTTTAGGTCCTTGAAGTGATTGAAAGAAAGCCAAATTTGCGGAAAATCTCATTTGTTGCACATTCTGTTGGAGGTTTAGTGGCAAGATATGCAATTGGAAGACTGTATATACCTCCTAGGAGAGAGAATGTAGGAGATTTGGGTGATACACGGGCAGAGACCTCAATGGGTCCAATAGCTGGCTTAGAGGCTATTAACTTCATCACTGTTGCTACGCCTCATCTTGGTTCAAGGGGTAATAAACAGGTACTTTTTTTATTCATACTGTTTTAGTTTAAATTCATCTTCGTTAAAGTCAAACTTCATGATCATGTAACAAACAACACACCTTGTGAGAGCTTCATTTTCTTAAGGTTGTGGAAAGGAAATTAAAGCTTAAGACAAGAAGAATACATTCTGCCCCTTTTGCTTGTCTCTGTTTACTCTAGATTGTATTAGCCATGAAAATATTTCAAATATGAGCTACAACATAGTTTACAATAAATGCTTCTATAGTTGATTGTATGATTCAACGGTAGGGTGGACAGCTTCCCCCATCCCATTGATTTCTCTTTATCATTCTACATTCTGCTATATGTTAATAGGTTATTTTATTGGAAATATTTCAATTGTATTCAGTTGCCTTATTTTTGGTCCATGAAAAATTTAGTATCTGGTTTCAGGTGCCATTTCTGTTTGGTGTAACTGCCTTTGAGAAAGCTGCAAGTTTTGTCATTCACTTGATATTTAGAAGAACAGGTCGGCACCTTTTTCTTAATGACAATGATGAGGGAAAGCCTCCATTACTCAGACGCATGGTGGAAGATGACGACGAAAACTACTTCATGTATGGTGCACCCTGTAACTTTTTCTTATATTGTTTTGTAGTTTACAAAAGTCTTGAGACGTCTTCGTTTTTGGGTTTTCATTTATATGGTTGATTATGCAGGTCTGCACTGCGTATGTTCAAACGTCGGGTAGCATATTCAAATGCGTGCTTCGACCGTATCCTGTTTTTATGATTTATGTAGTTCTTATCTAATTTGTTTATTTGCTTGGTCATGATGTAGCTTTGCAGTTTTGATACTTTCCATGATTTTGTTAAATTTATTTCTTTGTTTTCCGTTAATGACGAAAATATAGATATCGTTGGGTGGAGAACATCATCAATAAGACGTAATAGTGAATTGCCAAAGGTATTATTATCTTTTTGAATTTGTTAGTTTGGTTCCAGTTCTCAACCTATTGGTTGGACTATAACAAGATTTTTGTTAAATAGTGGGAAGATTCACTTGATGAAAAATATCCACATATTGTGTACCATGAACATTGCAAGGCCTGTGATGCAGAGCAGCTTGGTCCTAATTCAATGGAAGATGACGACAGTGATAAGATAGAAGGTTTGCTGTTTGAAATTTTTTATTGAAAGGAAATACAGTTTTTTCTAATTTAAAAGGTTTTTTCCTCGAAACCCACAACATTCACCTTATAGGATAGGATACCTATTTAAATGTACTTGTAAGTCTAGTTATCCTACTTTCTCAATGAAAATATACCCTTTCATTCTTTTTGGCTCTGCCGAATTCGTTCTAGATCATTATCGTCTTCATTGATTGTTTCTTGCCCTTTTTCTTGCCCAGTCACTGATATCGTTAATTGTAAGTCACTAAGTCTATGCTTATGAGTTGGTTACAATCATTTCCCAGAGAGGCATAATATTCTGCGATGTATTGGCTTTTTAATCGGGACTGTATTAGTGCAGAAGAACTGGTGAAGGGCCTATCTCAAGTTCCATGGGAAAAGATAGATGTTAGCTTTCACAGCTGCAGACAAAGGTTTGCTGCTCATAGTGTTATACAGGTATCTCTCCCCCTCTTGCACGTGCACTGGCACACGCAAATTACTTGCCTTCTGAGAGGCAAATTTTAACTTGTTGCAGGTCAAAGACGAAGCGATGCATATGGAAGGTGCAGATGTCATACATCATATGATTGATCATTTTCTTACGTAGGATTTATTGACTGTTAGAAGATACACATGCAATCCAGGGATGCAATCTTCTTGATACTATAATTCCTTGTTAACGACTGTCATGTTGCTTATGAAATTTCATGGGTTCCGGGTTCAATGCGATCAAATCTTAGAGACGAATGGGTAAGGAACAGTGTCTACATCCGCAATACGAAATTTTGTTTATTCATTATTTGATTGTTTGTACATGTTTAATCTACTTCCAATAAATGCAGACAATTTTGTGTATTTCTTCTCACTTTCTATGCGTAGATAGACACATGCACGCACAAACACTTGTGTTGTAGTTTCATAAACAATGCAGCAATCTAATTAGTTAATTGAATGGATGCAATAGCATTAGCTTTTGCAGCGTATGTTTTAAGCAGGATTGGCCGGTTGAACTCTAAAAATTGATTTGTGAAAAAACCAATAAAAACCGGTGAACCGGCTCGACTGATTCTTATCAAAAAATTAAATAAAAAATTAATAATTTTAATAATTTTTAATTAATTAAAATTATTTATGACGTCGGTTCAATCATTCAAACCAATAATCCATTAAAAATTTTAATTATCAATTTAATCATGGTTTAATGGGAAATGCTAACGAGTGCCCTTAGGGTACTCGTTTAGAATCCAATTTAAGGAAATTTTTGATAGGAAAAACGAAAAAAAATCATTAATGATTTGACAGTCAAAAATTTCTTTAAATAGATTTTTAATGAGCGACTTTAGAGCACCGGTGAGCATTATCTTTGATTTAATTAAAATAATGATTTTAAGTGCTTATATTTGTCGAAGGCCTTGCAAACCTATACTTTCTTTTGGAGAGCTTGGCTGGTGAAGGCACTATCACGTCACCGCCTTATCATCTAATTAGATGGTGCCGTATATACAATTAGCATTAAATTTAAAATAATTATATATATAAAAAATTATATAATTTTGGGTTGACCCGATCCGACCCGATTTTTACGAATCGGTTCAAGATTTGACGACGTAACCCAACCCGACCTGAAAAATAATTATTTATTAATTTTTTAAAAATTTTATTAATTTTATTAAATTTTTACTATTATTTCAGTTGTTTATTATTATTTATCTTAAAATTTTATATGTATGATAAGTGTCGAGACAAAAAATAGTTAGTATTTATGTCTCAAAATAATTAATAAATAAAAAAATTATTTTTTTACCGACCCCGACCCGTTTAGGTTTGCATACTCAAATTTTGAATTCAGGTTTATCAACCTGCGTGACCTGACCTAATCGGGTTTCGCAAAATTTGATAATATCCTACCTAACCCGACCCGTGAACACCCATAATTACTTTTTCATTTCTTGAGAAGTAGCAATTTGATCACTCGAGCCTAAAAATGATTTTGACGATCTCAGTTCCTGCAATTATTTATAAAATTAATAAAAAGGGGAGCTAATGAGAGGTAGTGGGGAGATCAATAATCATAAGTTGGGAGTTTAAAAATTAGATGGATGAACATTCACATTAAAATAAATATTTTCATAACAATTCCCTTTGAATGTTCATCCTACAAAGAAGATGCCTCATTAAAACTTTAATAGTGGAAGCCACGTGGGAAAAAAAACTAGCCAATGAAAAAAAGTACATCGTTCACATTTAATTTAAGGACTTACAATAATGTCTCATTAAAACCTCACTAAGAAAAAATTCAATGGTTATGACCAAAACTTAGTGAAGGAAAAAAAAAGTACATTTTATGTAGGTTCCTTCAAGTAGTTAACTCATAATTAATAAGTATGATTCCCTTAACCCCAATGGGTTGTCTAAGTGGTAAAGGCTTTGGGCTTGAATGGTTTGCTCTTTTTCAGGTTCAATGTTAAAATCCCACTAGATGCAATTCCTGTTGGAAACAGCTTGCAAGTTGGCAAGAGGAAGCCAGCAAGTTACAGCAACAAGAGGAAGCCAGCAAGTTACAGCAACAAGACGTGTATGGGCTGGCAAAAACGTGTCAAAACCGCGTGACACTGTTCACGCGGTTTGGACACTATAAAATGAGCCCCTAGCCTCAGTCATCAGTATCCCTAAATGTGTGAAAGTGTAGTGAGAGTGATTGGTGAGAGTTTTTTGTAAAGCTTGTATTGGAAGCTTTGTAATTCTTTTGTGGGTATATAAAAGAAGAGTTTTCTCTCAAATTATCCTATATTATTGTGTGTTTAATCACAACAAGTGGTATCAGAGCTACGGTTCCACGGAGGGATCCCGAAATTCGGAAACGAAGCTTCGGTTCGGAAAGTCGATTCCGACGAAAGTTGTCGAAAATCGATTTTGAGCATACCATCAGACTTTTCACGGCGAGACGAGCACGACAGTATTTTCCGGCGATCAAACGGAGGTCCCCGCATGCCGCACGCGCCGTCCAGAGAGAAGCCCACGCGCCAGACGCGCAATCCACGCGCTCCACGCGCCAGCTTGAGGTTGAAGACGACGCCACGATTGCCCAGTCAGCGCCACGTCAGCGCACAGTCAGCGCCCAGTCAGCGCCACGTCAGCGCACAGTCGGCAGCCCAGTCAGCTGCCACGTCAGCGTGCCTGGTAAATTTCAGATAGGTCCCTAAACTTTCTGAAAATTACAGTTGAGACCCTATACTTTCAGATATTTACAATTTAGTCCCTGAACTTTTTGTAAATTTCAATTTAGTCCCTGAACTTTTCCGTAATTGCACTTTGGCCCCTTAACTTTTGGAAATTGCACTTTGACCCCTGTAATTTCTGGAATTTGCAATTTGGTCCCTGTGTCGGATTTTGACAAACAAAGTGTCATTTCCACCATTTTCGACCATTCCGGACGCAACAGTGAGGTCCGTTTTTTGAATTCTGCTTAGAATTTTTATGATGGAGGGGAGCAACGGAAAAAATGATTTTGTTAACCAGTACAAACTATTTCACATGGAGAGGAAGGATGAAAGACCTTTTGTATGTGAAGGACTATGATGGATCGGTATTTCTGGAGCAGAACCAGAAGGTAGGATGACCGATGGAGAAGGATGGGCTAATCTTCACCAGAAAACATGCAGTACTATTCGTCAGTGGATCGACGATAGTATCGTCAACCATGTCAGTGAAGAAAAAAAATGCACGTGTCTTATGGAGAAAGCTGGAGGAGCTTTTTCGAGCAAAGACTGGCAACAACAAGCTGTACTACATCAAGAAGATGATGGGTTTGAAATACCAGGAGGGTACAGCTGTGGCGGATCATATCAATGATTTCCTCGGAACCATGAAGGAATTGTCTGGATTGGGCATAGACTTCGGAGATGAGGTAAATGGCTTAATACTCCTTAATACGTTACCAGAATCTTGGGAAACGTTCAGATCTACGGTGATCAATTCAGCCGCAGATGGGAAAGTCACTATGGAGATGGCAAAAGACAGGATCTTCGAGGAAGAAAAGAGGACGAGAATGCAGGAGTCAGCATCAGCCTCAACCTCAGAAGCTCTACTATGACGGAGAAGAACACCAGAAGGGGGAGGAGTAAAAGCCGAGGCCCAGGGAGATCAGACAAAAATCGAGGTAAGTCAAGAACTAGAGATATTGAGTGCTATCACTGCAAGAAGAAAGGCCATATGAAGAGGGACTGTTACAAGTTGAAGAACGAGCAGTCTAGGAGAGATGACGACTCTAATCAAGAAATAGTTGCTACTACCACCGAGAAAACCTCCAAAGAATTTCATATAATATATGAAGAAGATGTTGTGAATCTTGCCAGCCACGAGACCAGTTGGGTGATAGATAGTGGCGCATCCATACACGCCACATCTCGCAGAGACTTCTTTTCATCTTACACACCAGGGGACTATGGTGCTGTAAGAATGGGGGGGAACAGACAGTCCAAAGCCGTCGGTATTGGTGACATCTGCCTGAAACAGAGAACGGGACAAGGCTAGTGTTGAAGGGAGTCAAGCACATCCCAGATATCCGGTTAAACCTGATCTCAACAGGCAAGCTGGATGATGAAGGTTTCTGCAGCACCTTTAGTGACGGATGCTGGAAGCTCACTAAAGGATCAATGGTGGTGGCACGAGGTAAGAAAGACTCAACCCTGTATTTAATGCATGCTAAGCTTTCAAATAGTAGCATAAATACAGTCAACAACAATGAGGCAGCCGAGTTATGGCATAAAAAGCTCGGTCACATGAGCCAAACAGGGATGGAGATACTACGCAGGCGGAATGTTCTTCCGGAATTGAAGAACTCACACTTACGGAAGTATGAACACTGCATGGCTGGAAAGCAGAACAGAGTATCCTTCCAGAGCTCCCCGCCTCAACGGAAACCGGAGGTACTAGATCTCATACATTCAGATGTATGTGGTCCGATGCAGACAAGAACACTGGTGGGTCACTGTATTATGTGACATTTATTGATGATCATTCAAGGAAGATCTGGGCATACACCTTGAAGAGAAAAGACCAAGTGCTTGGAGTGTTCAAGGAGTTTCATGCTTTGGTGGAGAGAGAAACCGGCAAGAAACTGAAGTGCATCAGAACAGACAATGGTGGAGAATACAGAGGTCCGTTTGATCAGTATTGCAAGATGCAAGGAATCAGACATCAAACGACACCTCCGAAGACACCTCAGCTGAATGGCCTAGCTGAGAGGATGAACAGAACCTTGTGCGAGAGGATCAGAAGCTTGTTATCACAAGCCAAGCTGCCGAAGACATTCTGGGGGGAGGCACTCTCATCACAGCAGTACATGTTTTGAACATGTCCCCAGCGGTCGCACTGAAAGGTAATGTTCCTAACCAAGCTTGGACAGGTAAAGAAGTGTCATACGAACACTTGCATGTCTTTGGGTGCAAAGCTTTTGTACACATCCCAAAGGACGAGAGATCCAAACTTGATGCAAAGACGCGACAATGTGTCTTTATTGGCTATGGTCAGGATGATTTCGGCTACAAACTCTATGATCCTGTGGAGAAGAAGATTGTCAGAAGCCGAGATGTTGTCTTTGTTGAAGACCAGACCATAGAAGATATCCGGAATGAGATGAAGACAATGCCCCAACAATACAGAAATGTGAATCCAGAACCTCAGACACCGGTGCCAGTACGAGTTGAAGATGAGGTTCCCAGACATGAGGGTACAGGTGATGAAGCTCCCAGAGATGATGATCATGATCAACCACCAGTACCAGAAGTTCCACCAACAGTTCCACAGAGAAGGTCTGACAGAGACAGGCGACCTTCAACCAATACTCTGCATATGAGTATGTGCTGCTTACTGACGGGGGAGAACCCGAGAGCTACCAGGAGGCTGTGGAAACAGAAGACAGAGAAAAGTGGGAGGAAGCCATGCAAGATGAGATGAAATCTTTGCATGACAATCACACTTTTGAGTTGGTGAAATTGCCAAGAGGCAAACAGGCTTTGAAGAACAAATGGGTGTACAGGGTGAAGCAACAGAAGCACACTTCACAACCCCGATACAAAGCCAGACTAGTCGTCAAGGGATTCAATCAGAGGAAAGGCATTGACGTCGATGAAATCTTCTCTCCAGTTGTGAAGATGTCATCCATCAGAGTGGTACTCAGCTTAGCAGCAAGCCTCGACCTGGAAGTTGAGCAGATGGATGTCAAGACCGCATTTCTTCACGGAGATCTGGAAGAAGAAATTTACATGGAGCAACCAGAAGGCTTCAGAGTCAGCGGGAAAGAGGACTTTGTGTGCAGACTCAGGAAAAGCCTCTATGGTTTGAAACAGGCACCGAGACAGTGGTACGTGAAGTTTGAGTCAGTTATGGGGGAGCAGGGATACAAGAAGACTACTTCAGACCATTGTGTTTTCGTTCAGAAATTTTCTGACGATGACTTTATCATCTTACTGTTATATGTATATGATATGTTGATAGTTGGCAGGAATCAATCGAGGATTGATAATTTGAAGCAGCAACTGAGTAAGTCTTTTGAGATGAAAGACTTGGGGCCAGCTAAACAGATTCTTGGCATCAGGATCGGTCGTGATCGGAAAGCCAAGAGGTTATACTTGTCACAGGAGGAGTACATCGAGAAGGTACTTCAGAGATTCCAGATGGACAAGGCTAAAGCGGTTAGCACTCCTCTTGCTACCTACTTTAGATTGAGTACGAGACAGAGTCCCTCTACTAAGACAGAGAAGGAGGAAATGAAACAGGTTCCATACACCTCAGCAGTGGGAAGTCTTATGTATGCCATGGTGTGCACGAGGCCAGACTTAGCACACGCAGTTGGATTGGTCAGCCGGTTCATGTCAAACCCAGGACGGGAACACTGGAATGCTGTCAAATGGATTGTGCGGTATCTTCGAGGCACATCCAAGATGAGGTTATGTTTTGGAAGCAGCGACAAACCAGTGTTGATGGGCTACACCGATTCAGATATGGCAGGAGATGTGGATACCCGAAAGTCTACTTCGGGGTATCTGATTACTCTCTCAGGAGGAGCTGTGGCATGGCAGTCTAGGTTGCAGAGATGTGTTGCACTTTCTACAACAGAGGCGGAATTCATTGCAGCGACGGAAGCTTGCAAGGAATTGCTGTGGATGAAGACATTCGTCCAGGAATTGGGTTTCAAGCAGGAGAAGTACATTTTGTACTGCGATAGTCAGAGTGCTATCTATCTCGGTAAAAATTCCACATTTCATTCGAGGTCAAAACATATCGATGTGAGGTATCACTGGATACGGGACGTCCTGAGCTCAAGGCTTTTAGAACTCAGGAAAATTCACACCGACGACAACGGTGCCGATATGTTCACGAAGGTTTTACCGAAGGAGAAGCTTGAAATCCTGTCGTGCCATAGCCGGGATGACAAAACTCTCCACATAGTCAGAGTGGGGAGATTCAGAGAACTACGATTGGCTTGATCCCAACTCAGGGTACGTAGGCAGTCATACAGATGCAGCCAGGGGAGGATCCTTTGAGGATCCGGTTTGGATGATTGATGGTCGGCTCAGATTTTGTGGAAATCTTCACCGAGGGGGAGATTTGTTGGAAACAGCTTGCAAGTTGGCAAGAGGAAGCCAAGCAAGTTACAGCAACAAGAGGAAGCCAGCAAGTTACGCAACAAGACGTGTATGGGCTGGCAAAAACGTGTCCAACCGCGTGACACTGTTCACGCGGTTTGGGCACTATAAAATGAGCCCCCTCAGCCTCATCGTCATCAGTATCCCTAAATGTGTGAAAGTGTAGTGAGAGTGATTGGTGAGAGTTTTTTGTAAAGCTTGTATTGGAAGCTTTGTAATTCTTGTAGGTATATAAAAGAAGAGTTTTCTCTCAAATTATCCTCTATTATTGTGTGTTTAATCACAACAATTCCTTGGGGCCATGCCTCATGGTGTGAAAAGCTAGCGACTTACCATGATCTGTGTTGGGAAACTTCTGAGGGCACGGGACACAGGTCCCGGGAATTAGTCGAGGTGTGCGTAAGCTGACCCGAACACCTCGGTTATCCAAAAAAAAAAAAAAAGTATGATTCCCTTGTGATATTAATACTTCCCCTCAATTTGACATGTATGCTTTATTGATCAATCATATGCCAACATTATTGCACATTGTATTGATAGTGCTTTATGTGAATTAGTTTTGCTAGATCGCCATCTTCATTTTGAAAGCTTTCTTCAGTATGTGATTTGACTACCTTGATTAGAGAATACATTTTCATGTTTTCTAGCTTACTGTGTTCAATATTTTATTTGCAATAATGTATTATGTAATTTGGCACCAGATATTTTGTAACAAAATATGGTACTTGAGGACCAATTAATAATATTTCATGTTTTAAAATAAGAAAATAAAAATTCTTCATAACAAGGCGCACACACACATATAATACTTCAGGTATTTCAATAATTTTTATTGATATATTAACATTATACTTAACAAATTTCAATTTGTAAATTGAAGAATTTTTAACTTCAAGAATTTTCAACTTGAATTTCTTCCATAAATTTATGAAATCTTCAGGAGTATTTTTCATATTGAAATCCTCATTATTTTTGAAAAAAATTCCATATTCAAATTTTATTTAACATGTTAAAATAAATCTACATAACAAAATGGATTTTCCAAATTCTACCTATAATTATTTTTCACTAAAGCATTTATATATCATTTGTCCATATATATATATATATATTTATCAAGAATATTGACACGCTCAAAAGGTGGTTCTCTACTTCAAAGTATAAGAGTGACGAAGTAATAATATAACTCGGTAAGTTCGGGGTCGATACATAGAGAATAAATTTAATAGGATTAGATAATAATTTGAGTGAAAATAAAAAGATTGAATTGTTTGAAGTGATTGAATATTTTTAAATTGGACTGCAATAATAAAATAAAATATTAGGATTAGGGGATCCACTTTTAATATTTCAAATTTAGAAATCTCACTTTTTATAATATATAAGCTGTCATTATTATCCAATTAATTTATTTCAGGAATTAATTATGTCAAAACATATAAAACCGGTCATAAAGACGGTGATAACATTTGTCTCTAATAAGTCCAGTTGGGTACTCAATTATGCCAAATAAATAAAACCACTCATATAGACGGTAACAAAGTTTGTCAATAATTAATACAGATTTAAATTAAATATTAATCATTATATTATAATTTATATATTATAATATAAGTGAGATTAATCTATATTTTCATATTAAAAGCTTCACTCTTTACCACAGCAGGACGAAATTAGCTACTCATGGTTTGAATAAAAACACACATAATTTATTGCTGAAAGAAAAAAAAATTACCAGAAAGCTTTAAAAAAATAAAACACATAAGAGCTGAAACTCTACAAATATTCAGAGAGAATTGTGGAAATTAGACTGACCCAAATAAGGTGTTGAACACCTCTATTTATAGAGGTGCTCAACACCTCTTCAATTTGTAATTTTTAAGTAATTGCATGTGATGGAGGGTTCCATCCATGACCGATGCTTACACACACGCGTATAACGCAAGCGCACGTATCGTTCAAGTAGTATAAAAAATATCGATCCCACGAGAACTTAATACCTAATCTATTAATTTTATGAGGTCAAATGATTACTAGTATCTAACAGGTTGATTGATTTATTTGAAATGGTGATGATTTTAAATTTTAAAACAAGTAAATAAAATTGCACGAAAGTAGGTTTAAGAAAATTCAATATTAGGAAACTATATAGGGTTGTGAATCTTCCAATATCATTTTAAAGATGAAGTGGTTATTTCTTTTTTGTGTAATATATCGGTTTACTAACCTGGAACACTAAATTATGTGAAAGCCTCTGTCGATGGTCAGACGCAAATACCCAGTATAACCCAATTGAACCATATGTCCATGTCAACCAAATTACCTGGATTCATTAAGTTTAAGTTCCAATTATGGCTACCCTGCCCGACAGGTATATGTTTATCTTGTAAGGAAATCTATTAAAGGGTTATCTATCCTCAAGGAAGATCGTGGGCTATTAAGTCTAAGGCTGAAACCTAAAATTCATTTGTCAAGTTTATTTTAGATTTACCAGATCAATCTTATTAGTGGCCAATTAACAAGACACATTAAGCTTAAGACTTAATAAGTAAACCTTTAAATTACCCAAACTATAAAATAACCCCTTATAAACCGGTGATATTAGAAATCATCACAACCCCAGATAACTAACTTAGTTACGACACATAACTATGGCTAGTAAAAACTTAAATAAAATAAAAGTGTTGATGGTGTTTTCAGGCACTATAACATTTAAGACAGTACGACAAGGACAAAAGGGTAATTCCCTGACCGTTTGAGAAGACCGACCACAACATGAGAAGACCGACCACAACATGAGAAGACCGACCATTTTGGTTCGGATGACCGAGCACTATAAGGCCGGCAGAAACATTCTCAGCATAAAAGATTGACATGACCGACCTCATGAAGACCGACCAGACAGCGAGTCGCGTTCAAGATAACGGCACCCTATTCTTACGGATAGGATAAAGCAAATCATCCTATCCTCACAAGAAGAAAGAAGTTAGAATCCAATAAGGAATGAGAAGGAAGAAAGCAGTATTAGACTAGGAATCCTTACAAGAAGAGAAGACTGAATCCAACTAGGATTTCTTATGCTAATAGGAGTCTGATTTCTGTATTATTATAAATAGGAGGGCAGAGCATGTGTAAAGGGCATCTAAAAAAAGAAAATCATCACCAAAGTTAGTGATCAGAATCATCAAGCTCTGATTTGTAAAAGCAAGAAAGAGATCCGAGAAGCATATTTGAGTAATAAAAAGTGCTACCTTGTTCTTGTCCGTGGACGTAGGTCGGATCCCAAAATCCACCGAACCACGTTAAATCTCTCTGTCGATTGGTGTGTTTTTTCCGTCTCTCGCTAAATTTGCTTTTGGTCCCCCATAACCAAAAAAATTCACCGTTGAAGGAAGATTCCCTCGGAGGCAATATTCCCGTATTGCCCTGAGACCAAAATCAACCGTCAACAGTTGGCGCCGTCTGTGGGGAATTGCAACAAAAAGCAACTCGCGTAGTAAGACAAATGGCGGAAGGCGGAAACCAACAATCATCAGGGAGCTCGGCTGCAGACTGGATGGAAAAGATCGAGGAAAACCTTAGGAAAGAAAGGGAGGAAAACCAGACTCTGCTAAAAACCATAGTAGACCGGTTAGAAAGGATGGAAGGAGCACACGACGGAAAATTCGAGGCCGGGGCTAGCCGGCGAAGGAATGAGATAGCAGAAGGAAAGAGAATTGTCGATACAAGCGAAGACGACAGACCCCGGAGGAGGGATCCCTACAGGGTAAGATCCGTGGTGGTGCAAAGAGACTCCCAGACCGAGGACACATGGGAGGAGGAAGATGACAAATCATCACCAGACTCCTCCTACGATAGCCCTCACAGCACTCGGAGAAGAGGGAAAGAACATACCGAAAAAGTGCGAGAAGACACCGACCCTGAGAAGCGCCACTCCCGAGATAGCAGAAAGAAAAGAAACCACAGGGGGCGGCATGGAATCAAAGACAGCATCATGAAATCTTGGCTGCGGGAGGAGCTGGTCAAATGGGGAGTATACCCCAATACAAACAGAGGGGATGTCCAGGACGGCAAAGATGAGTCCCCCCTCACAGAAGAAATAAAGTCGGAGAAATTCCCAAAAAGATTCAGCATGCCGACCATGACCCCATATAAGGGCCATACCGACCCCAAAACCCACATTGAAGGTTTCGTCCTACTAATGGAGGTACAAGGGGTAACAGAGGACGCCATCTGCAAAGTGTTCCCCCTAACTCTGGCCGGACCGGCCATTCTATGGTATAGAAGCCTAGCCCCAAGAAGCATCAGCAGCTTCGCACAACTGAGGAAGTCATTCATACGACACTTCAAGGGGGATTGTGTCCCCAGAAAAACGATTGGAGAACTAAGGCTTATGAAGCAAGGAGACGATGAACCTCTGAAGATATTTATTGAAAGGTACCATAATATGGTACTCGAAGTCGGAGGGTATGAATCCCCCGAGGCCCTGGAAAGCTTGAAGGGAGCCTTGAGGGTCAGAAGGCTATGGACCCATCTAAGGATCCAAGACACCCCGGACTACGCCACCGCCCTGGAGGTGGCCCGCAAATTCGTTTTGTTAGAGAACGAGGAGAAAGTATCCCGAAAAGGGAGCACCATTAGAGAAAGAACCACAAGAGAGGGCGCCCCCCGCCGAACAAAAAGAGAATCCAGAAGACCACCCCCGAAGCACAAAGAATTCAAACCACTGCACCGAGACAATCAAGAGAGAAGGGCGCCGACCCAAGTAAACCACGTGGTCGGGGAAGATGCATACATTCCCCTAAAGAAACCACTGGGACAAATTGTCATGGAGATCCAGGGGAAATGCCTCTTAGTAGAACCCGAACAACGAAGGTTTCCCCCGGACAAGAGGAACCAAAAGGCTTATTGCGTACACCACAACTCCAGAGGACATGCAACGGACGGATGTAAAGATCTGCGAGAGCAGATGGAAGACCTAGCACGAAACGGATATCTGAACAAATACATTGACCACGAAGTTATGACGACCAGACAAAGAGCATGTGGCCGCCAAATCAACTAAGAAAAGGGCAGTTTGTCCCCGAAAAATGAATAAAAACTTTCTCTTTTCAAAAAGGTTCTCGTCCAATTTCTTAAAACATAAATAGAAAGACTTACTCAAAAAACCGGGGACAAACTTAGCGCCTAATACAAAAAGAAACGACCAAAGCACTAAGACTTGATCGGCTCAGGGCTGGACTTTATTCCGCCGAGGCCATTCAGTTATTCGGCTCGGGGTTGGGTTACGTCCCACCGAGTCACGCATATTGGTCTGGGGACGGGACATTCCCCCAGAGCTAAATATCTCTTTCAGCTCGGGGCTGGATTACGTTCCGCCGATGCCTCTTCATTAGTCGGCTCGGGACTGGATCTCGTTCCGCCGAGGCTGTTTCCGGCTCGGGGTCGGGTTACGTCCCACCGAGTCAATACCCATTGGACTGGGGACATATCATTCCCCCAGAACCAAATATCTCTTTAGCTCGGGGTCCTCAGGGACATACTCGATGCATATGATCCGTGAGAAGCAAAGCACAGGGAGGGATGATACCCCCGTGGCGATTGTTTACTCCAGTGTTACCGAGCATAAGGAGGAACATGCCCTTAATGTGTCGAACACTCCTCTGATCCTCACCTACCCGATGTAATGGATCCGTGGGAAAGCATAGCATGGGGGGTGATGACACCCCGTGACGATTGCTAGCTCCAGTGATACCAGACCTAAGGAGGAATATGCCCTTAGTATCCCGGACACTCTTTAATCCATTCATCATCCGGATCTGTGAGAGACACAGCACGGGGAGGCGTTATGCCCTTGTGGCGTGTGCCTGCTCCAGCGTGGTAAGGAGGAGCCCTCATACAATACACAGGCTCCCCAGTGAACCAACGTGTAGAGGATGTGCCCTTACCATTCAAACGCTCTTCTGATCCGAATCCTGGTTCACCGGGACACTGAATTGAAAGATTCAGAATTGTGTTTTGGAGGCCTCGGGCATGACGCTGTTTTGAGGCATCCATGTTGTTATTTCTTTTGCAAAAAAACGTTTTTTTTTGGGATAGGTGCTAAGTCACCCCCGTTTTTTATTTTTTCAGAAACTTGTTTTCGTTTTCCGCCGGTCTAGCAAGGGGACGCCCGTGCCAGATTCGGTAGGGCTTCGAAGGTTGATTCATTTCCCTTCTGAATAAGTCCCAAGGATTATTCGGCTCGGGGCTGGATGTCGTTCCGCCGAGGCCACTTGTTTATTCGGCTCGGGGCTGGATTTCGTTCCGCCGAGGCCACTTGTTTATTCGGCTCGGGGCTGGATTTCATTCCGCCGAGGCTGCTTGGTTATTCGGCTCGGGGCTGGATTACGTTCCGCTGAGGCCGTTTGGTTAGTTGGCTCGGGGCTGGATTTCGTTCCGCCGAGGCCACTTGGTTATTCAACTCGGGGTCGGGTTACGTCCCACCGAGTCAAACTCCTTTGGTTTGGGGAGGTAACATTCCCCCAGAACCAAGTGTCTCACTCAGCTCGGGGTAGGGTTACGTCCCACCGAGTCAAGTCTTTCACTCAGCTCGGGGTAGGGTTACGTCCCACCGAGTCAAGTCTTTCACTCAGCTCGGGGTCGGAGTACGTCCCACCGAGTCGGCCCTTTGGACTGGGGACGTAACATTCCTCCAGGTCAAAATTCCTTTATCAGCTCGGGGCCCGGTTATGCCCCTCCGCCCCATGATGAAACCCGAAAGGTCTCGGAATATTCAGACAAGCAAAAGAAGCGTAAAAGAAAAAAAAAGAGAAAATATATAGGAAATATACATAAATATATGTATGTGTATGAATACAAATTGTAATGTTATTACAAAAAGTTGTCCGAATCGGTGAAATGACGGAATCTGTAAAGATTCTTCAACAGGCTTTAGAAGGAATTCCGGGAGGACCCTATGAAAATTTAGAAATCCGATGTTTTGATAGAGAAAACGATTCAGAAGGGAATGATTTTGAGGATCGATTCATTAGTAAGTGTACATAGGGCCCCGGCAGGGTTACCCTTTCTCATTCAGCCCGCACAGAGGCAGGCACTTCCTCCTCAACTGGCTCAAATGGCGGGAGAAGCGGCTCTGCATCGAGAATAGGAACCGCGGCTTCGACCTCGGCAGCAGAGGAGACCTCTACCTCAGGGACGGGAGGAGGGATCTCAAGGCAGTCCTCGCCGGCGGCAGGAACCTCAGGTCGTTCTTCATGGGGAGCCTCTGAGGCCGGAATGACCGAAATGGGAGCAGGATCCATCACCCCCTCAGATGAGGAAGGAAGCCACTTCCGAAACTCCTCATCGGAAATATCCCCCTTGCAATAGCTGATGGCCGCATAGATAGGGTCCATATTCAGACTTGGCAGCACCATCGGAATCAGATCAGCACAATCACCAACTCCCTCAAGGCGGATAGCCTCCTTCTCGGTCTCAAGCTCGCTCTCTCTCTTCTCAAGCTCGCTCTCTCTCTCCTCAAGATCGGTCTCTCTCTCCTCAAGCTCGGCCTCTTTCCTCTCAAGACTATCTCGGGCCCGTGCAAACTCCTCATCCTTGGCCTTCAACTTGGCCTCAACACTTGCCACCTTCCCTTTCAAAGTGCCAATCTCAGACTGGGCAGCCTTCAAGTCCTCCCTGGCATTGTCGGCGAGCTTTCTCTCCAGCGCAGCAGCGGCCTTAGAGCCTTGTTAGTTTTGAATTTCTCGATGGCGGTCGCCTCGTGATTCTTTATCACCTCCTCCCGGTCAGCCAATTTTGCTTCCACTTCGGAGAGACGACAAGGCGAGCAGATCCTGATGATTGCACGCCAGAAGGGAAGATTTCCCCCGAGCACCCGTTTGAACTTGTCCTGGAGACACCTTCTCAACAAGATCAGGCCGTGCCCGGGAAGTTCCAGCATCGGCGTGGCCGGTTTTCTTCATGGTACCCGACAACTTCTCAAGAAACTTTGGCCTTTTCGACATACCTACAAAAAGCAAAAGCAAAAAGAGAAATCAGGACCCGAGCATATAAACAGAAGAAGAAAAAGGAAGAGAGACATCAAAATAAACAAACAGGGAGACAAAACAAACAGCAGACATCTACCTATCCGACCCGAGACATCCGTGGGGACAACCCGAATAAGGCCAGACTCAACAAAAGCCGCCTCATTAACGAACTCCCTCCAGTGGGCGGCATACCGACGAGCCCAGAATACTCGCCGCCGGACCTGGTGGGAAACTTTAGGAGCATCCCTCCAACAGGCTAAGAAGAATAGAAGAAAAGGGTAAGAACCCAAACAGAGAAAACAAAAGGAAGAGAAGCTAAAGGTCGATCTCCTAACCTCCCGCCCTGAAGATATCCGGCACCAAGGTCTCCCCTTCATCCGACAACAGGGACCGTCCCCAATCCCCAGTAGCCCAAAACCAGAGATCCTTGAAGTTCTTATTGGAATCAGGGAGCTTCTGGACGATGTTCAAAGAGCTGTTGTAAGCGGAAAGATAATACCAACCATGATGAGCTTTTGGGTTGGCCTTCAGACGATACACCCTCTTCACCTCTTCAAAAGAGGGCTCCCCGAGCCCTGCCCGATGCCAAGCTGTGTACAGCCTGGCCAAAATTCTCCAACTATTCAGACTCAGCTGACAAGAGGCGATTTCCATCTCGGCCAACATCCAAGCAAAATAAGGCTGGATCGGCAACCGCAACCCGCACTCAAAGAAGATAGGAAGGAGTGCCACCGAGCCTTCGTCAGGTTGGCTGGCGCGATCCATGGGGCCGGGAACGTCAAGGGTGATGTCTATCGGATGTTTATACCGCTGTCGAAGAAGGGCGAGGTCGTCTTCAGTTATTTTTGAAGGACGGTTCATATCCAGAGCCGACGATCCAAGTTCACCGGGCTCTGGGTCCTTCCGAGGAACTCTCTGATGGTAGGAGTCATTTTCGATCTCAGAGGAAGTAGGGGTAGTATCAAGGTCTTCTACACTGGGTGCCCCTGAACTCGAGGAGAGCTCTTCAACAGGGGGGCTGAGGGTTTTGCTAGTCTTTCTGGGGAAGAACCACCGTCAGACATCCCTAAAACAAGGAAGGCAGGGGAAGTCAGTCTACAAGGAACTACTCACGGTTTCTATACTAACTAGGCATGTAGGCTCTAAAGTACCCTAAAACAAGACCCGGCAAAACATAAATCTTTCCCTTTCAGACGCGCAAGATATGCAAACAGACTCACAGCTTACAAGAAGAGAAGAGATCGCTCAAAAGACTTACTTGTTCTCCTCGGAAAAAGCCGAAAAAATTATACAGCACGGTTTAGCCCGTCCCTTATGTTTCACAGCAAAGAAAGAAGAAGGTCCACGGTTGAAATCCGAGAACGCCGAGTCGAAGCAAATCACAGAGAAGTTTTCAAAAAAAAAGGGAGAAATTGCCAAAAAAGATGGAACAGTAAAAGCCTCGCTTTCTTATAGTCATGACCGGGACGCTCATGACCGTTGGATCTGAAGGAAAAACCCAGATGAATGCCATGTGTCAACAACAAAATAGGACTCCCAAGTTTAAACGGACGGCTGAGATCACCCCACTGTGAAGACTCCTCTCCACGGTCGATTCGTCCCCCTTTTGGCGGGAACCCGGCGGATGTTTGACAATTGTCGAAATTGGAAGAAACCCTAAAGTTGATTTGATGGGCATTTAAGCGGACGTGACTGTTACGTGTCTCAAGACGAAACGCTGGAAAAGAGGCAACAAAGTATTTCTCGACCCCAGACCAACCTCCAAACAGAGCAAAACTGTTATGTAGTTCCCGGCACCAACTAGCACACTTATTGGAACCGAGAACTAGGGGACAAATGTTGATGGTGTTTTCAGGCACTATAACATTTAAGACAGTACGACAAAGACAAAAGGGTAATTCCCTGACCGTTTGAGAAGACCGACCACAACATGAGAAGACCGACCATTTTGTTCGGATGACCGAGCACTATAAGGCCGGCAGAAACATTCTCAGCATAAAAGATTGACATGACCGACCTCATGAAGACCGACCAGACAGCGAGTCGCGTTCAAGATAACGGCACCCTATTCTTACGGATAGGATAAAGCAAATCATCCTATCCTCACAAGAAGAAAGGAGTCAGAATCCAAGAAGGAATGAGAAGGAAGAAAGCAATATTAGACTAGGAATCCTTACAAGAAGAGAAGACTGAATCCAACTAGGATTTCTTATGCTAATAGGAGTCTGATTTCTGTATTATTATAAATAGGAGGGCAGAGCATGTGTAAATGGCATCTAAAAAAAGAAAATCATCACCAAAGTTAGTGATCAGAATCATCAAGCTCTGATTTGTAAAAGCAAGAAAGAGATCCGAGAAGCATATTTGAGTAATAAAAAGTGCTACCCTGTTCTTGTCCGTGGACGTAGGTCGGATCCCAAAATCCACCGAACCACGTTAAATCTCTCTGTCGATTGGTGTGTTTTTTCCGTCTCTCGCTAAATTTGCTTTTGGTCCCCCATAACCAAACAAATTCACCGTTGAAGGAAGATTCCCTCGGAGGTAATATTCCCGTATTGCCCTGAGACCAAAATCAACCGTCAACAAAAAGACATAAAGTAAAATGCTGAAAAGTAAATTGCTGAAAAGTAAATGACAGAAAGTAAATGCTGAAAAGTAAACGCTGAAAGTAAATTACTGAAAAGTAAATGCTGAAAGTAAATTGCTGAAAAGTAAATGCTGAAAGTAAATTGCTGAAAGTAAATTGCTGAAAAGTAAATGCTGAAAGTGAAATTGCTGAAAAGTAAATAAAGTAAAAGTACAATAAAAGAAAATGCTGAGGTAAAAGGATCCACTTTTATTACTTCTATTTTAGATATCTCCCTTAATATAATATATTAACTTTGCATGATAATTACCAACCAGCCATATAGGCGGTATCCAGATTAAGTCAAATTAATAATTAATTACCAACCGACCAATCAGGCGGTATCCAGTTTAGTCAGGTTAAAACCAATTTAAATAATTACCAACCGACCAATATGGCGGTATCCTCGTTAAGTCAGGTTTTAACTATTTTATATATTATAATTAAGGGAGATTAATATAAATATTAGTAATAAAAGTTTTACCTTTTACCCCAGCAAAGGGGAGTTACCTCCTCATTACTGAAAAGTAAAAACTGAAAATTAAAGAAAGAAAAATACTGTGCGTAAAAGTAAATTGCGGAAAGAAAAAAAAATGAAAAGTAAAGAAAAGAAAGTGCGAAAGCGGAAATTAATTACTGAAAGCTGTAAATAAACAAACAAGATACAATCTTCTTAGTATTCTTAAGGAATTCCTTAGAAGAAAGTATGAATTTACAAATGAAATGGTTTGGTATTTATAGGCAAAATTTTACCTCCATCAAATCATCCACAAAATCCATTATTAATTTCTCCACTAATTGTTCCACTAATTGCTCCACCAAATCCATTATTAATTGCTCAACTAATTGCTTATCATGTTTGGTGGTGATTTGATAATTTTTATTAATTTATTTTTTGCTTTGAAAATGATTGAAAATGACTTTAATAATTACACACAACACACTTTTGGATGGTTCATCAATTTCGGGCATGAAATCTTCATAATTCGAAATTATTTTTTCTTTAAAAGTTGTATATCCTTGAGTATACTTTAATCTGGAACTTGAATCAGCTCAATCCGATATCGGAGTAAAAAGTTATGCCCAAAATACGACGGATGCGCAAAATTGGAATTTCCAAAACTGCACTTCGTTAAAACGCCCTTTCAAGTTTCCAATCTCCAAAATTAATATGTCAAGTCCAATTTTTGCCCTTATTTGACCCACATTTCTTCTTAAATGATTTCATTGTGTCCCAATATTATTTTATCTGCAAAATAAACTAAAACACATCAAAACGTTCATCAAACCCGAGAAACTAAACAAAATATTAAGTAAAAGGGGCGGTAAATATTGATTTATTTTCCGCTCATCAATCCACCAATTATTTATTTATTTTTTAATAATAATAATTATATATGACATATTTTGGATTTTTTTATCAATTTCGGCCATGAATATTTCGGAACTAGAAAATATTATAAACAGTAAAGTTATAGATATTTGAGTATTCTTTCATTTGAAACTGAAATCACCTCAATCCGATATCAGAGTAAAAAGTTATGGCCAAAATACAAAGATTGTTCAAGGTTGGAATTTCAGAAATTGTACAATGTTAGAACGCTTTTTAAGTTTCTGGCTTTTAAAATCCAATTGTCACGTCCATTTTTCTAGTTATACATCCAAAATATTATTTCACCTACATAAGAAATAAATATCACAATAAATATATAAAACATAAATATAATTATTATTTTACAAATGTGCTAAATGAAGGGGTTATTGAAATTATAAGTGTAAAATGATTAGATTCTCTTGTATTAAGTGTATACTTTTTAATGTTCATCACACCCCCTAACCAACTTATTACTAAAAAAAATAAATTCTTATCCAAGTTAATAATTGTTTCAGTTCTTTCTAAATTATCAAATAAGTAAATTCTTCTATACTTTTTACCATTCTTTCATACACACATAAAATAATGTATCAATCAATTCATTATGCCCACAATATTCACAAGTCATTTTGAAAAAATGGTAATATTTTTGTCCTAAAATTATATTAGTATTCACACCTTTTGGCAAACCAGTTGGCTTTAGGGCACTAGGTGTTAAGACACCCCCACAGACTTAATTGCTCGGATCTCAGATGTTAAAAAGAAGAAATATCTGATTTCCTTAAACTTTATCGTTAACCCATGTAACGAGCTTTAGGCCAGTGACTTCCAGACCAATTGGCCTTAGGGCACTGCCAGGCCGTAATGTCTGAATAAGAAGAAATGAAGTTTAGAAGACATCACCTGGTTAGTGTGGAATTAGCAATTGAATCTACAACACTGCTACTAAAAAGAAAGTGAAAATTCGGGGTTATCCTAAGGTTCTGACCCTATACGAAATTTATCACAATTAACTAAGACAAGTCCTAATTAATGTGTCTATGGAAATCCAACACGCAACCACAGTATCCAACAACAATAAAATCCACAATATCAATTCAAAGCAAAATATAAATTGCGGAAAATAAAATCAATCACACAAAATCAACACAATAATTTTGGTGACGAAGTGGAAAACTCGTGCGAGTAAAAAACCACTCCGGGAATATCGGCTACCAGCCCAATCCACTATATAGAAAAAAACTTACAGCGATGGTCAAGACCTATGATGGCAACTCCACCGACTCAAGTACCTCAATACTGCAAGAACTCAAGGCAACTCCTCAACCCCGCGACCCACAGTTTTCTTCAGAACCTCTGAAGTCTCTGATTAGATTGTATCACCAATGATGCCGGAACTCCGACTACCAAACTTCCTCCTAAAGAACTCTAAAGGATTATGGAATTTGGGTTAAGTTGTATTGAAGGTTTAACAAAGATGGAATCACACCATTAATGAAGAAGACAAGAAGATGAAGAAGTCTTCAATGGTGGATTCAAAGAGAGTTGAAATCTTTGTGAGATTTAGGCTCAAGGGATTTGTGTTTCAACTCTTTCAACCATGGGGAATGGCGACTACATGTTATATTTATAGGTAGGGTGAAAAGGCTGGGGTTTTCAAAGTGAAAAGGGCTAAAAATGCGTTCAGATCGCAGTCGCATTCGAACGCTTACTAGAACGCTCCACGAACGCGCCCTTTCAGTGAAGACTCGTTCGAACGCCACTCGAACGCACTACGAACGTGAGTTCTCTGGAATGACCTCGTTCGAACGCACCAAGAACGTGACTCGAATGTTTGCTCTCTAGAATGCTCATGTTCGAACCCAATATAGAACGTGCCACTAACGCCACACGTTCGAACCCAATAACGAGCGTAGCACTAACGCACATCGTTCGAACACTGCAACGAACGCACCACGAATGCATGTCTGATGCACAGCAGCCAAAAACTAGTCCAATTGCACAAAGATCTTAATGATAGATTACAACTTAATTGAACTCGTTTTGTCACGGACATATGCCAATAAAAATGGAACTAACAGAAAAGTTACATAGTAAAACAATAAAAGTAAATTTAAACAGTAAATGATATGTACTGGTAGTTGTAATTGTGGCTCACATGTTCCTCTGATTTTACGTCTAGTAATGGCTTGAACGCCTTCTATGAGTCGAGGATATGATTCCTATCCAATTTTCTTATAAATTGGCAAACAAGGTCTTTTAAAGTCAGATTATTAAGACTGTATTGTTGTCATTATTTTTGAAATTGTGTATATAAATTGCGAATTACTCGATGAACATATCCACTATGATGCGTCTCAAGAAAGACTCCTTACACAAGCCATATCTATTGAATTAAATTTTATCTTCGCGATTGTTAGACATCATTCCTGAAGAACAACAACGAGTATTGCAAGTCTAGCGTGCACATTCATAACAAACACTTAATTTGTTTAACTATTCGTTTCTTAACATAGGTGCTTTTCCCTAAACCAAGCATGTAAGAAATGAAACAGTCAGATGACTCACCTGCCAAGGAAACTCTTACTTCAATTATCCAACAAATATCAGTAGAAATACCATTGATCATAAGAAGCCTCATTCTTTTGGTGCGTGCTTTGTAAATTTTCATCAGAGCATTTTGGGGAAAATAAGAAAAATGATTGTGGAGTTTTGCGAGAGTTTTTTCCATGCCTTAATTGTAGGGTATCAATAATTTTATGAAATTGAAAGAACCGACTTAGAGTCACGGAGTACCGTTATCCGTTATTTAACCGAGGTGCAAGATTCTGGCAAAAAGAGAAAAAAATACTGCAAAACTCAAGAAAAAAATAGAAATGAGACAAATACAAAAAAAATAAAAGAAAATGATAGCTTAAAATACATCAATCACAGTACACTGGGTTTGAAAGGAAAAGCGATTCTTGAAAATTTGAACACTCCAAAAATGGTTTCAGACGTTGTCCATTCACTTTAAATATATCAACATCCTTAGGATTCTCAATATCAAAAGCTCCATATGGGTAAACGTGCTTCACAATAAATGGGCCACTCCATTTGGATTTCAACTTTCCAGGAAATAAATGAAGACGGAAATTATAAAGCAAAACTGTTTTACCAATTTCAAATATATTTTTTTTGTGAAAATTGACTATCATGAAAGGTCTTAATTTTAGCTTTAAGAATTTTCGCATTCTCATATGAATCATTCATCAACTCTTCAAGTTCATTTAATTGCAATTTACATTCATGACTGACATTTTCAAGGTGTGAATTGAATGCTTTAATAGCTCAATATGCCTTATGCTCAAGTTCTACAGGCAAATGACAATGTTTTCCATAAACTAGACGATGGGGAGATATTTCCAAAGATGTTTTGAAAGCTGTTCGGTACGCCCAAAGTGCATCAGTTAGTCAAAGAGACTAATCTTTGCGATTTGGGTTGACCGGTTTTTCCAAAATTTATTTGATTTCTCTATTTTCTAGTTTAACTTGACCATTTGTCTGAGGGTGATAGCATGTGGAAACTTTATCTGTAACTCCATACTTTTTCATTACGGACTCAAAAGGCCTGTTAGAAAAATGTTTACCTTCATCACTTATAATGGCCCGAGGGATTCTAAATCGATTTAAATGATTTTCTTTTAAAAATTTAATCACGATTTTGTGATCATTATTTCGACAAGGAATCATCGCAATCCATTTTGAGACATAATCAACTGCAACTAAAATATATAAAAATCTAAATGAGTGAAAATGGACCCATGAAATCTATTCCCCAACAATCAAAGATTTCGATGAAAAAGATGAGATTTAAAGGCATCATGTTTCTTTTTGAAATGGACCCCAAATTTTGACCATTTTCACAAGTTTTGCAGAAAGCATGTGTATATTTAAAAAAAATTGGCCAATAAAATCCACACTATAAGATTTTTACAACAGTTTTCTTATATGAAAAGTGACCTCCACATGCTCCTGAATGACAAAACTAAATAACACCACTTATCTCATTGTCCGGCATGCATCGTCTGAAAATTTGATCAGGGCAATACTTGAACAGATATGGATCATCCGAATAGAATCTTTTGACTTCGGTCAAAATTTCTTATTATCTTGATGGCTCCAATCTGGAGGTATTTTTCCTGTTGCAAGAATTGACAATATTAACATACCAATATATTTTATTTATAAAAAATAAAAAATCATGAGGAAAAGAGTCATTGATAGGAGTTGTGTCAATTGATGACTCATTTGTGAGTCTCAATAATGATCTATAACCACATTCTCTGCTCCTTTCTTGTCCTTGATTGTGAGATTGTTTTCTTAAAGTAACAAAATCCACCATAGTAATCTTGGCTTTGCTTCATTTTGAAACATCAAATATCTAACAACAGCATGGTCAGAATAAACAACAGTTGAGAAACTAATTAAATATGATCGAAATTTATCCATTACAAATATTACAACAAGTAGTTCTTTTTCTGTGGTAGTGTAATTCATTTGTGCACTGTTTAAAGTTCTACTTGAGTAATAAATTACATACGGCTTACCTTATTTTCTCTATCCTAATACTGTGCCAACTACATAATCACTGGCATCACACATTACCTCAAAAGGCAAAGACCAATAAGGGGATTGCACGATATGAACTGAAGTTAAAAGACTGTTAATCTTTTCAAATGATTTTTGACATTCTTTTGTCCATTCAAATGTTGCATCTTTTAATAGGAGGTTACACAAGGGCCTGGATATGATACTAAAGTTTTTAATGAACCTCCTATAATATCCTGCATGTCTTAAGAACTAACAGATTTCCCTGACTATTTTTGGTGGTGGCAATTTAGAGATTACCTCTATTTTTGCCTTATCAACCTTAATATCTTTAGATGACATAACGTGACCCAAAACAGTACCTGAATTAGTCATGAAATGATATTTTTCCCAATTTAACACATGTTATTTTTCTTTACATCTTTTCAAAATATTTTCCAAATTATTCAAGCAATTATCAAATGAGTTCCCAAAAACAGTTATATCATCCATAAAGACCTTTAAACATTGTTCAACCATGTCATTAAATATGCTTAACATGCATCGTTGGAATGTTGCTGGTGCATTACAAAGTCCAAAATACATTTTCCTAACTATAAATGTTCCAAAGAGACATGTGAATGTGGTCTTTTCCTGGTCTTCTAAAGCAATAAGAATTTGATAACAACCCGAGTAACCATCAATAAAGTAATAGTATGGATGTCATGCTATTTTTCCAAAATTTGGTCAAAAAATGGTAAAGAAAATGATATTTTCTAGTGGCATCATTTAGTTTTCTATAATCAATACACATAAGCCAACTAGATGGGATTGGAGTTGGAATTATTCTCCTTTATCATTTTGTACAACAGTTATTCCAGACTTTTTCGGCACAACTTGTGCAGGATTTACCCACTTACTATTGAAAATAGGGTAGATAATGCATACATTAAGAAGTTTAAGGACTTTTATTTTTACCACTTCTTTCATGTGAGGGTTTAATCTTCTTTGGGGTTGGCTATATGTCCTAGCATTATCTTCTAAATGTATTATGTGTATGCAGATCAATGAATTAATGCCTTTTATGTCTTTTAAAGTCCATCTAATTGCCAGTTTATATTCTCTTAACACACTTAACAACTTACTTTCTTGATTGCTTATGAGGGAAGAAGAAATTACCACATGGTAAGTTTGTTCATCTCCAAGAATTGCATACTTCAATCATTCTGGCAAAGCCTTTAACTCCAATTCGGGTGCTTCCTTATGTTTTTCTTCTCCCAGTGTTCATAGTTCCTCCAGATTTTATTTTTCTCCATTGTCTTCCAGTACTTGTGTAGAATCAAGTAAAAAATCATTAGGAATATCCGAATTTAATTACATACTTGATTCAAGAAAATTAGCAGTACAAATTTCCATGGGATCAGACAAACTCCCTTGAATATGTTCCTCCAAAATTGGTTCAATTAGTTCCATGATCTCGTTTTCACTGTCCTAATCGTATGATTGTTTTCACATGTTAAAAACATTAAGTTCCAACGTCGTATTGCCAACGGACAAATTTATGATTCCATTCTTGTAATTAATTAAAGCATTAGCTGATGCTAAAAATGGATGACCAAGTATTACATGAATTGACTTATAACTGTCTGCTACAAGTTATGTTTCCAAGACAATAAAATCCACAGGATTTATGAATTTATCGACTTATAATAACACTTCTTCCACAATTCCTTTCGGTACCTTGACCGATCTATCGGTAAGTAAAAGAGTAGTTGAGGTTGGTTTTAACTCGCCAATATTAAGTTGTTGGTAAACCGAAAATGGAAGCAAATTGACACTGGCTCCAAGATCAAGCAAAGCAAGTTCAATTTTTTGATTTCCAATAATACATGAAATAGTTGGACAACCAGGGTCTTTGTATTTTAATGCATTATTGGTTGAGAGAATGAAACTTACCTATTAGCTAGAAAAACTTTCTTTCTTGTATGATGTTTTCTTTTAACGGTACACAAATCTTTCAGAAATTTGACATAAGATGGCATCTAACAAAGGAATATTGGCCTTCACCTGTTTGAATATTTCATATATCTTTCGGAATGGTTCAATTTCTTTGTTTTTAATGCTTGAGGAAATAGAGGTGCATGAGAAAAATTATTATCATCAACAATAAGTAATGGTTCATCAACCCTCTGAATCTGATTTATTTTCAGCTTCGTGAGGTTCAAGAATAGATCTGTAGATGAATTTACCACTGTGAAGAGTAATAACAGATTTGACTTGGTCTATGTGTTGAATACCAGAACTACCATCGTGAGGGTTTTGATGACTCTTGAGGTGACTGTGGTTGTATAACAAACTTTCATTTCTCATTAATGGTCAATGCAAATGTGATTTTGGAAAAATTATCTTTAAAATCAATCAATGTTTGCACATTTTAGTTATTGAAGGCTTCATGTTTCTTAATGAATGCATGTAAGGTATCCTCAATGGTTTTCCTAGGTGGTGGGACATATAGTGCATAAATTTGGAAATTTTGGAAATTCAGTTGTACCTGGGGAGGTTGTTATGATGGTTGTGATTGGTTATCATTCCTCCAAATGAAGTTTGGATGGTTTCTCCAACCAGAATTGTAGTTTTAGAATATGAGTTTGGATTTGGTCTCTTGAAGGTGTTTATGGAACTGACTTGGTCATGAAGACATTCTTGCATGGCTGAAAAGGTTGGGCAAACTTGTTTGACATGTTCATTTTAATGATAGATTTGACATGTGACTTCTTGAATTGACTTGACATGATCACTCTTCCTCATTTTTAATGCCTCAACTTTTTTAGCTAGAGATGCATATTTAACAAAAAGGTTACGATATTCCATAATGTTAAACATACTTCTACCAGATGACTGTGGTTTTACAGGTGACTCATAAGTGCCAACGGTATCCTATTATTGTGCATTCACTGGTATGTGTTCTAGTTAATCTAGTATATCTTCGGGATTTTTATTCCTAAACTCATCATGACACATCATTTCCACTACTTGTCTACCTTGGGGTGTTAAACCCTCGTAGAAGTAGGAAACCAACCTCTATGTTTCAAACTCGTGATGTGTACAAACATTCAACATCTCTTTAAATCTCTCCCAATATTGGTAAAGTGTTTCCCCCAAATCTTATATGAAAGTTGTGATTCTCCTCTTAAAAGAGTTTGTCTTGTGAGGTGGGAAATAATTTTTTTAGAAATTATTCTTGCAAATCATCCCATGTTCTGATGGATCCTGATCTAAGGCTCTGCAACCAAATTTTAGCTTTATCTTTTAAAGAAAATGGAAAAAACTTGAGTCGAATTATATTCATGCTACAATTTTGGTTTGTGCAAGTGTTACATACCTATTCAAATTCCCTTAAGTTCTGATAAGGATTTTCTAATTCTAGACCGTGGAATGTGGGTAAAATTTGGATGACACATGGTTTAAAATTAAAACGTGATACATCTAGGGGAAAACAATACAAGATGGTGATCTTGTCATAGTGGGATTCATGAATGGTTTGAGTGTCATTGGATGATTAAGATCACCATGTTGAGATTTATTTTTTTCCTGATCACTTGGATTTTCAACTCGGATATGTGGATTTTCATTTTGATTCTCCGCCATTTTGACCGATGATGAAGGTAATGAAGACTCTCTATTTAATCTACCGCTAGTTGATCGAGACTAATGTCTCATGCAACTTAAATGCACACTATATGACAAAATTTAAATATGTAAATGCAATACTTACAAAAAGGAAAAAAAATAAACAAGTTAAAAAAAATAAAAATAAAAATAAATGAAAAAAGAAAAAAGAAAAGAAAAACAAAGAAAGAAAATACAAATGTAGTGATAAGATCTAAAAATATAATTTGATTCTTGT
This sequence comes from Zanthoxylum bungeanum, assembly GCA_019454045.1. Lineage (NCBI taxonomy): Eukaryota > Viridiplantae > Streptophyta > Magnoliopsida > Sapindales > Rutaceae > Zanthoxylum > Zanthoxylum bungeanum. Next base: position 34,917 of record SKCR01031877.1, read on the forward strand.
CAATCAGATCTCAATTGGATTTCTCGTTCATCTGTCTCAATCTCTCGAATTAGGTTCTCACAAAAAATTATGGAAAAATCTATGGATGAGGATGATTTAAGAAATTCTTTGGCAAAACTCAAGCTCCATTTTAATTGATTTTTCTGTCTCCTGTAACCTTGAAGAATTAAGTATAGAGTTTGTCTGTATGTGGGATGTCTGGGTTCATAATTCATTTAGGATCAATCAGAACATTTTGGATCTACACAAATGCAAAGAAAAAAGAAAATGAGATGCATAAAATATAACAAAAAATAAAGGGAATACAAAATAAAAAAATAAAAAGAAAAGAAAAGAAAAAAAATGAGGATTTGAAATTATTATTCCATCTACTAAATTATATTCCTCGACAACGACGCCAAAAACTTGACACGCTCAAAAAGTGGTTCTTTACTCCAAGGTATAAGAGTGTCGAAGTAATAAAATAACCTAGTAAGTCCGGGGTCGATCAACATGGAATAAATTTAATAGGATAAAATAATAATTTGAGTGAAAAAGATTGAATTGTTTGAAGGGATTGTAAATTCTTAAATTGGACTACAATAATAAAATAAAATACTGGGATAAGTGGATCTACTTTTAATATTTCAAATTTGGAAATCTCATTTTTAATAATATATAAATTATCATTATTACCTAATTAATTTATTTCATGAATTAATTATGCCAAAACATATAAAACCAGCCATAAAGACGGTGATAATATTTGTTTATAACAAGTCCAGTTAGGTACTTCATTATGCCAAATAAATAAATCTAGTCATATATACGGTAATAAAATTTGTCAATAATTAATCCAGTTTTAAATTAAATATTAATCATTAGATTATAATTTATATATTATAATATAAGTGAGATTAATCTATATTTTCATATTAAAGCTTCACCCATTACCCCAACAGTACAAAATTAGCTACTCATGATCTGAATAAAAACACACATAATTTTATTATTGAAAAAAAAATTACAAGAAACCTTTTAAAAAATAAACACACAAGAGCTGGAACTCCACAAATTTTTAAAAAGAATTGTGGAAATCAGACTCCTCACAGTTACAATTGCTTAGCAATTTTTGAAATTGCTAAGTAATTGCATGTGATGGAGGGTTCCATCCACCAATTTTATTTTTTTATTTGATTGATTGATTGTTTGTTTGTTTGTTTTTAATAATAATAATAATTACATATGGCATATTCTGGATTTTTTTTTTATCAATTTCGGTCTTAAAAACTTCAGAACTAAAAAATCTTGCAAACGGTAAAGTTGTAGATATTTGCGTCTTCTTTCATCTGAAACCGAAATCCCCTCAATCCGATATCAGAGTAACAAGTTATGGCCAAAATATGAAAATTACGTAAGACTGGAATTTCCGAAATTGCATACTGTTAAAACGCCATTTTAAGTTTCTGACTTCCAAAATCCAAATGTCACGTCCATTTTTCTAGTTACATCCAAAATATTTTTTCACCTAAATAAGAAATAAACATCACAATAAATATATAAACACAAATTTAATTATTATTTTATAAATGTGCTAAATTAAGGGGAATAATAAAATTGTAAGTGAAAAATAAGTAATTTCTCTTATATTAAGTATACACTTTTTAATGTTCATCAAACATATAAGCTGTAAGCTTATAATTTAATATTTTAGGTACTTGCTTTAAGCATTTTATCATTCATGAATATATACAAATGTTCTATTTTGAATCATTTTTAAATTTGACATCTTTAAGTATCTGACATCTATATTTATATTAATTGATGAATTTTACGATATCAAGTTTATGTTGGCGACTTGATCGCATAAAAGGATTTCGGTGATGTTAACGCGAATGAAGACTTCGACGTACAAACACGAAGCATTACAAAAAGTGTCGAAGCATATGGGGTGAAGAGCGAGAATATGAAGACTAGCGGCAAATCGAAGATAATGATTAAGAGCTATAAATTTTATTGTAAGTGAGTTTACTCAAGTGATCTAAAGCTCTTAGGAATCATAGATTTTGCATCACTTGTATTTAAAATGGCTTAAAATGCTAAAAGAATCATTTGCATTTTATTTGCACCAAAATGAACTTCATGCACAAGTGCATCGGCAAATGATCTTCTAAAAACTATCAAACGGTTGAATTAAACTTCAAATGATATACCGTTAGATAGATATGTGTCTCTAGTTTGCTACGGTTCAAACGGAACACAATTCCGATGTATGGAACTTTTGCTAGAGCCTTTTTAGTACAACATGCTCATATGTGCGTTTTCTGCATTCATGTCACATTAGAAAAATTCCATAAAATTCATCTTAATGGTTTTGGAGCTGAATTTTTTACAGAAGCTAGATCTATGTGTCTAGTTTATTTAGAAATTTACGGATCATGATTTGGAATTTTCTAGAGAGAGTTATGGCAAAAATATCAAGTGTCGTCAGTCTTGACTGGTCATCAGAACTGAAACCAGGGAGCTCCATGCCGGTTTTCTCGCCGGTTTTCATGCCGGTTTTGGCTGAGAAAATCATGCTCTCTGGAACCAGGGAGCTCCTCGCCGGTTTCCATACCGGTTTTCTCGCCGGTCTAACGGCTAGTTTTTCGAACGTTATAGAACCGTTGCAAACCTAACCGGCATGCCGGTTTCCTCGCCGGTTTTCTCGCCGGTTTTGCTGTAGTTGGGAATAGCTTTGCATTTTGTTATAAATAGGACCCCAACTCCTTTTCCTTAGGTAAGAGACTTAATACACAATCTTCATACATTCTCTAAGGCAAGAAAAGAGTGTCCAAAACCTTCACACACTTTAAACACTCATCCAAGCTCACACACATCTTCATATCATTTAGTGAGCTTAGATCACTTGGGTTTTTCTCTCACACAATCTTCTTATTATTTGTGAGTGCCCAAGTGTGTTTTAATTCTTTCTTATAAAAAACACTTGCGGTTTGTGAAATCCCATTATTCGGGTAATTGTAAAGGTTTGTAAGTGAGCCTACGAACAAAACTCAAAATTGTAAAAGGGTTTGGAGTGCGCCTTTGCGGAAAAATCTTGGTTGCAAGTGAACCACGGAAACTCGATTCTAGTAGAAATATTCAAGCGAGGCTTGAGGGAGTGGACGTAGGCACGGTTTGCCGAACCACTATATATCGCGGTGTTGTATCTCTCTTTCCCTACTCTTTTACTATTTGCAAGTTAATTTGTATTTACACTTATTGATTAGAAACTTGCATATAGGATATCTATTAGAATAGAGAAAATTGGCCTAAAACTCCCACTTGGTAATAAGAGCTTAAAATCGGCAAAGATTTTATAATTCCGCATTTATAGCGATAACCCAATTCACCCCCCTCTTGGGTATAGAGTTTCTTTGTCGCTATTGCTTGTAGGTAATTTCAGTTGGTATCAGAGCGAGGTATTCTCTACAAGACTTAACCATCCGAGAATAGATCATGGCCTCTACAAGCCACTCTTCAAATTTTGCCGAGGGATATTCAACAACTAGACCTCCGTTTTACACCGGAACCGACTACAACTATTGGAAGTCAAGAATGTTAACTTATCTCCTAGCCAATGATCCGCCATCCTATTTGGTCATCACACGGGGTGCCAGAATGCCAATGAAAAAGGATAGAAATGAGGTTGAAATTCCGAAGCCAAGTTCAGAATGGGATAGTGAGGATTTAAAGCAAGCCTCACAAAATGCTAAAGATCTCAACCAACTTCAATGTGGCATTGATCGGGAGCAAATAAACAAACTTCCAGAGTATGGCAACGCATATGATTTATGGAAGTCATTGGAAATGGTCAATGAGGGCACAAGTCAAGTGAAGGAATCGAAGATCAACCGGTTCATGTGCGAATTGGACAATTTCAAGATGGAATCCGGGGAAGAAATCGATCACATGATTTCGAGGTTTACGGTCATCATCAATCATTTGGGAGCATTGGGAAAAGTAATCGGGACATCAGATCAAGTGAAGAAAATCTTGAGATCACTCCCAAAGGAATTTAGAAGCTATACCTCCTCCATTAAAGAAGCAAATGACATAAACACATTGAAGATGGATGATTTAGTTGGAAAATTACTTGAGTACGAAATGGAGATCAAAATGGACAAAAAGGAGGAAGATGAGAAAAGGACAAGGAAATCCTTGGCCTTAAAAGCAAGAAGAAAAGATGAGTCAAGCTCAAGTGAAGAAGAAGAAGATAGTGATGATGAGTTGGCTCAAATAAACAAGAACTTGAAGAAGCTCCTTAAGTCCGTAAATCGAAAGGGAAAATCAAAGACGGATGAAAAGAAAGAAGAAAAATGGCCGCGGAAGAACAAGAAAATTGTGTGTTATGAATGCAACAAACCGGGTCACATAGCTACCGATTGCCCATTGAGGAAAATGAAAGGAAAATCAAAGAAAAAGGCAATGAATGCAACTTCAACTTGGAGCGATAGCGATTCAAGCTCATCCAAGGAGGAAGAAGTTGAAGTCAAAGATAAATCAATAGCATTTATGGCTATCACGGATGAAGACATCCGATTTGAAATTGAAGAAGAAAGCGAAGAAGAAGAGGTACACAATTCTGAATTACTTGATGCTTTTAATGGTTTAAAAGAATTATGTGATATGCTTAAAAAGAAATTAAAATTGGTCAAAAATGAGCATGCTACACTTAAAATTGAACATGCAACTAGTATGGATAAAATTCATGTTTTAGATAATGATGTGATATGCTTAAAGACTAAACATGAAAAAGAAATTGCATGCTTGAATGATGAAAATGCATGTTTAAAGATTAAAAAGCTAGAACTTGAAAATGTCATATCAAATATGTCATCTAGCTCTAAGACATGCGATTGCGAATCTATATTGAATGAAAATGTCTTATTAAATACTAAGATTGTAGATTTGCAAAACATACTTAGAAAATTCACATTGGGACATAAAAATTTTAATATGCTTATTGGATCCCAAAAATGTGCATTTAAAAGAGAAGGATTAGGATATAGGCCTTATATTAAAAGAAAATTTTTGAAGAATTATTTTGTTAAGACATCCTGTTCTCATGCTAAGAATGAAATAAATGAAAATGTCACATGCCATGCTTGTAACAAAAAGGGACATAAAATTTTTGAATGCATGTATATGAATGTGAATAAGAATGCATGGATTCCTCAAGGAATCAAAACTAACCCCAATGGACCCAAGAAAGTTTGGGTACCAAAGTGTCATTGATAAATTTGTAGGGGGAGCTTTGGGAATGTATCTTTAAAGAGAATTGCAAAATTGATCCCAAAAGCTCAAAAAGGTGAGGAATCGCAACGGTAAAGGTAAAATCCGTATTCACGGAAACATTGGTACCGTTTCCTCAAAATTATGTATGTATGCATATTTCAAATTGATATAAATGTTTTGAAGCATACAAAATGATTAGGCAAGTATTCAAACTTCTATTGGTATCGATTTTCATTTGATATCACTAAGTGCCTTAATCATATATTTAAACCCCTATTCTATTTCAATTGGTATCACATGAAATTTATTAAGTTAAATGCAATATATGTGATCACTTGATTGAATATGCCTTGCAATATGAACTAATTGATTGAAAATGAAATGCATGTAAATTGGCATAATCTTAGATGAATATCATGAAATGTATGTATTAGAACATAATTGAATAATCATGAAAAGCATGGATTTTGATTGTTTAGTAATTGGTAAGATATTCATAAGAAGACAATCATTAAAATGCATTGAAGTCATTGGTTTTAATTGGTATCATGATATATAATGACTCATTTTGAAAAAAAAAATGCTTAAAAGTGATATGATATTCAAATGGATTTATTGATATATTTTTTTTAATTGGTATCAAATTTGGGGAGAAATCTTGATTAAGATGCTCTTAGATTGTAAATGGTATTCATGAGAATCTATCTTTTGAAAAATACTATTTTATGCATAAATTTTGATTTTTTTTATGGCAAAGGGGGAAATGCCAAATGTGCATATTTTTTAAATTTGTTATATCATTTTTGCACACATCTATTGGTATCTCATTTTAGAAATTAATTTTGCTTCTCCACTTTTTGATAATGTCAAAGGGGGAGAAATCATTAGAATGAGATTAAAACTTGTTTTACCCTCACCCTTGGTTAAAGGGGAGTAATAGTACTAATGTGTTTGTCAAGTTTTGATAGAACTATTTTGAAGACAATCACACATTGAGGGGGAGCTTATATTAAGGGGGAGCAAAATTGTCAAATTTGGACTCCAAGAAGCTCACAAGTATCAACAAGTTTTAAGGGGTTGCCATCATCAAAAAGGGGGAGATTATTGGCGACTTGATCGCATAAAAGGATTTTGATGATGTTAACGCGAATGAAGACTTCGACGTACAAACACGAAGCATTACAAAAAGTGTCGAAGCATATGGGGTGAAGAGCGAGAATATGAAGACTAGCGGCAAATCGAAGATAATGATTAAGAGCTAAATTTTATTGTAAGTGAGTTTACTCAAGTGATCTAACTCTTAGGAATCATAGATTTTGCATCACTTGTATTTAAAATGGCTTAGAATGCTAAAAGAATCATTTGCATTTTTTTGCACCAAAATGAACTTCATGCACAAGTGCATCGGCAAATGATCTTCTAAAAACTATCAAACGGTTGAATTAAGCTTCAAATGATATACCGTTAGATAGATATGTGTCTCTAGTTTGCTACGGTTCAAACAGAACACAATTCCGATGCATAGAACTTTTGCTAGAGCCTTTTTAGTACAACATGCTCATATGTGCGTTTTCTGCATTCATGTCACATTAGAAAAATTCCATAAAATTAATCTTAATGTTTTTGGAGCTGAATTTTTTACAGAATCTAGATCTATGTGTCTAGTTTATTTAGAAATTTACGGATCATGATTTGGAATTTTCTAGAGACAGTTATGGCCAAAATATCAAGTGTCGTCAGCCTTGACTGGTCATCAGAACTGAAACCAGGGAGCTCCATGCCGATTTTCTCGCCGGTTTTCATGCCGGTTTTGGCTGAGAAAATCATGCTCTCTGGAACCAGGGAGCTCCTCGCCGGTTTCCATACCGGTTTTCTCGCCGGTCTAACGGCTAGTTTTTCGAACGTTATAGAACCGTTGCAAACCTAAACCGGCATGCCGGTTTCCTCGCCGGTTTTCTCGCCGGTTTTGCTGTAGTTGGGAATAGCTTTGCATTTTGTTATAAATAGGACCCCAACTCCTTTGCCTTAGGTAAGAGACTTAATACACAATCTTCATACATTCTCTAAGGCAAGAAAAGAGTGTCCAAAACCTTCACACACTTTAAACACTCATCCAAGCTCACACACATCTTCATATCATTTAGTGAGCTTAGATCACTTGGGTTTTGCTCTCACACAATCTTCTTATTATTTGTGAGTGCCCAAGTGTGTTTTAATTCTTTCTTATCAAAAACACTTGCGGTTTGTGAAATCCCATTATTCGGGTAATTGTAAAGGTTTGTAAGTGAGCCTACGAACAAAACTCAAAATTGTAAAAGGGTTTGGAGTGCGCCTTTGCGGAAAAATCTTGGTTGCGAGTGAACCACGGAAACTCGATTCTAGTAGAAATCTTCAAGCGAGGCTTGAGGGAGTGGACGTAGGCACGGTTTGCCGAACCACTATATATCGCGGTGTTATATCTCTCTTTCCCTACTCTTTTACTATTTGCAAGTTAATTTGTATTTACACTTATTGATTAGAAACTTGCATATAGGATATCTATTAGAATAGAGAAAATTGGCCTAAAACTCCCACTTGGTAATAAGAGCTTAAAATCGGCAAAGATTTTATAATTCCGCATTTATAGCGATAACCCAATTCACCCCCTCTTGGGTATAGAGTTTATTTGTCGCTATTGCTTGGCTAATGTTTTCTTATAAATTTCATGCATTCAGGCATATGGATTGCAAGTCTAATTATCTTATAAAATTTTTACTAATCATAAATTTTAATATTCTATCATATTTGTGTGATTCATGATTCTAAAATTTTTCTTCAATAAGCTCAAATATATTTTTGAAAATGTCAATTGTGAATTTCTCTAATACTAACTTATAATTGATCATATATTTTTCAATTCGAATATATGTACTCAATGAGATATTTATTTATTTATAATATATTTGCCTCTGCTAAAACAATTCAAATCTCTTTATTATGTGTACGCGTATCTTTTATTGGGTATTTAAAAGCTCAATCTTCTTCACCATGTTTAATTGAAATTTTTTTACTTACATGCCTCTTCAGAGGCAATCATTCAAATATTTTATACTGTCCACATGTTCTGCTACATGTTATAGAAATGGCATCTTCAGGAACACCAAATTATTTCACAATTTTAATTCGTTTCTTTTCAGGAATTATATAATTTAATATTTGATTTATCACACTTCAGGCATTCACAGATTCATATATCACTATTGTCCAAGGACATCAACTTATAACAAAGTATTATCTACAAATGATTTTTTATCACTTACTTAATATCAATAAATTTATCTCATAACTGATCAACAATGCATTGTACAATAATCAAAAAACTTTAGGTTCTAATTAATTTACATAAAAATTGAGATGAAATAAAGTGATACATACCGTTATCATAAAATTATATAATCAATCACATATAATTTTTCTTCCCCTCTTGGTGGGAAGATTTTTTCCCTCAATATTGAGAATTCATAAAATATATAAACAAATATTCATTGTGAGTAATAACAAATGAAAACTTTAAAGACATTTTTTTTTTTTTATAAATAGGAGATATATTAAGATTAAACAAAAACACCAGCTCACAAAAAGTGAGACCGATGAAGGAACAAAGTACAAAATGTCAAAATGTAAACACATAACTTCAAACACCAGCCAGCTAAACATCAATAATTTTTTTAAAAAATAAAGAGATCATACATCATGAAAGAGCCCATGATTTTACATAATCAGATAAAATAATAATTCTTATCTAGAGAGATTGAAATCTTCATGACAATGTATTTTTCTCAATTTAATTTTCCGATGAGATTTTCGTCTGGTAAGAATTTTGGATTGATTCCCAAAACTTGATTGCCACCTTCTTACTCGGCCTTTGAAAACATCTCATCAATCCAAAATTGCCATTGTAGGAACCGATTTCCTAGCGCAGTGGAAACACGTTAGCCACTCGGGATCGAATTTGAATTTTTTTTTTCTGCACTTCCCCTTTTGCAGCCGGATGTTACCAACTCTTTCACTGAAATTTTACTTCTGTTTTGAACAAAATTTCAGTACCGGAACCGCCCTTGAACATCCCCAGAACAACGGATCAGATCTGGACAATTTTGGACTAGAAATTACGCCAGCTCACTGCCCAAATCAACCCCTTTATGCATCAGACCTGATTTTTCAGTTAAAAACAACCTCAATGCCCAATACACTTTTAAAATACCCCTAAATATTCCCCTATATTTCTGGATTAAAAACAATCGAACCAAGCCCTGTTACACAAGATGATATGCGGTAGTGAGCAGAAAATTGATCACTGTTGTGTGGTGTATTAGAGTAGGAGAAGATGATGACTTTTGTTCGAATCAAATAACCTTCCGTGCTATATCTCGTTACCAACAGAAAATAGAGTGGTCTATACTCACAAATTAAACTCTAAACTCTTTAGAGATTAAGCTATTGTCACAAAACTTTTGCCTTTTGGTTTTTCTTGTTCTTATTTTTCTTCAACTCTTGAGAGAAAAACTTAGAACATCAAAGGTGGTTAAGGTTAGAATGAATTAGGTTTTTCAAAAAGAAAATCTTATTTTTTTTATACCTAAGGTTTTTAATTTCCAAAATAAAACAAATCCTATAGTTTCCCCATGTTTAGAATTCGGCCACCCTTAGGATTTTTTCAAACTTCTTGTAACATCAAATTACTTTCCATAATGGTATTAGATGTTACAAAATTGAAAATGTTATCATCTTTTAAAAGGTGTAACTACCAAACAAACCAAAGGTTTCCAAAAAACCTATTTTTGGAAATTCAAAATAAATCTTTATTAAATTATAATGTATAATTTAACAACTTATAATAAATAATTATCATATAATCATCTATTATAAAAACCAAATATTAAAATTAATATATAGTTTCAAGTGTGACAAAATTTAATATTAATCTATTGGATTATCCAATTATATTTAATCTGCTACAATATATCGAGCCAGTACAGGGACCAAATAGACCTACGGTTATGAGATCCAATAATTCCATAATTTTAATTAAATATTACGAATTATTAACTTCAGGTTATTCCACTAAAAATCCGAAGCTGCACTCTCATTGTCAGGGATAGATAATTTAATTTGAACCACGTTAGTGTCAGTCGACGCAGCCTTACATATGGATTGGCCCTTCACGAGTATCTCATAATTAGAGCCGGGTTATAATATATGTTATAACCCTCTAATTATTTTTTTCCTTAAGTACTATTGATTCTCTAATGTACGATTTATTCATAACCATTATGAATGTTAATCTTTCTATTGCAATAAAAAGACTTGAATGCTCTAATCGTTCAAGTACCGAATCAACCCTTAAGGAAGATACTCTTATACTTCTTGCAAGAATGAGTGAACTCCCTATCTATGTAAAACATCCTCAGTTACACACCAAATCATGTCCCCAAAGTATGTACCTATTGGTTGGGATTGCAGCACCAATATCACCTTTGTAAATCAATGGACATAGCCTGCCATACAGAAATTCGTAGTACATTCAGGATTAAGATCAATTCATATATGACCTTCTAGTAGATTGAAATGAATTTATTAATTTAACGGATATTATAAGAAACTCATTTATATCTGGTCCAGTCCTATATGATCACATCATATAAGATGTCTCCATTCTCATGTCTCTACATGAACGATCTCGAATCAAAGTCGCCGTATAATTATAGAATGAACTGTAGCTATAGATAAATCGCAAACAAAGTACCCGATTTGTTCGCTCTCTAATGACTATTTTAGATTACTAACTTCATACTTAAATCATCTTGTGTATGACACTCATACACTAAGTTTGAAGGAACATGAGTAATTTAGGGTAAACAAGATAATTTACAATATGCGATATTAAATAGACACTTTGATAAATGAATAATACATCTTTTTATTTCATAAAATATAATTCTGTTTACATTACATGAAGTTCTATGACATATATCCCAACAACCACCGCCATATACTAAGTGCATGTTTCTTTCCGTCATAACTCAACCCAATTCTTTTGCAGCGTCAATATATTCCGGTTTAGTTCTAGAGCTAGTTCCATAAAATACACAGATATTAGTAACTCATCGTCTTGAAGTTTTCTCCATTTGTTCTCTTAGTTAGATGTGTCGAAGAAGGAAATAACTAGTTGTATTTATAGATCTTGAAAATGGCGATTAATAAAAGAACTAGTACCTGCAAAATGATAATTGTCAGATTAATAGTAAAATAGATCGTGAAAGTCAAAAAGTTTAGATACTGTCGGCAAAATTAAAGTAAAGGAAATCAAAATAGTAAATTAAAGTAAATCAAAACAATAATTTATGATGATGTGGACCAATGCAGGTTAAACTTTGGCAGAGGGTGGCAGTTGCAATTTGCATGGAAATAGACCAATGTGAGCAATAAACATTTTTTTTGGAATATCGGGAAAACCCCCACGTCATCCGAAATGTCTCAGGCTCTTATAAGGATGCTACACATGGCTCGAACCTAGGACCTTTAGACAAGGTCCCAAACTCTAAACCGTCGGGCTGCAAAAATAATTCCCTCTCATATAACTCATAAGAGCCAAAATACATTTCACAAAGCTTTTTAGAAGTTTATTTTGCCAATAAAATTTGTCAGTATGATTGTAACTTCACCCAAAACTAATCCCCTTCAGTGAAATTCTTCTCCACCCTATGTCTATCAGTTATGTTTTTCATACGGTTCTGAACCCGTTGTAAATTATCTTTAGCTGTTGCAACAACAAATCCATCTCATGTAACTTAAAGTCCAAAGCTTCTAGCTGTGTACTACTTTTGATATAAAGAGGAATGGATAGTAGAGCTCTTCCATAGACAACATCAAATAGAGTCATACATGTACTGGTGTGAAGTGAAGTGTTGAACCAAAATTCCATCCAAGGCAAAAAGACAGGCCACTTCCTAAGATACTCCCCAACAAAACACATCAAGTACTGCTCAATGCTTCTATTCACTACCTCAATCTGACCATCAGATTGAGAGTAATAAACAGTACTGGACAATTTGGTCCTAAATACTTGAAACAAGGCTTTCCAAAATTTGCTAAGGGAAATGGGATGCATATCACATAATATGGTCTTATTAAAATTATGTTGTTGACGGCTGATTTTCGTCTCATGGGCAATGATGGAATATTGCTCCCGGGATAACCTTCCTTCAATAGTGAATTTGTTTGGTTATGGGGAACCAAAATCAAATTTAGACAAAAATGGGATAAGCACGCAGATCAACATAGAGTATTAACGTAGTTCGGTGGATTGAATCCAACCTACGTCCACAGGCACAAAATGGGTGTGGTATTTTATTATAGAAATATGCTCGGCCGATCTGATTTGTGATCGGTCAATGTGGAAACCGAGATGTTTATGAGTGTTGGGGTTACAAGATAGTTCTAACTCTTTCTTTGTGACTAGCTGACTTTTTTCTCACTTTCTATTTTGTTCTAAAAAATGCTAACAAATTGCCAACCCTTACAAATGTACTGCCCCATTCTATTTATACTAGTATGGAGGCGGTTGCCCCCATCTAATGATGATTCCCATGTGGATTCATTAATGAAATTCCTCCCCCCAAGGCCACTTGGCCGAAAATATCTCCCTCCATTTATCACAGCGTCCCATTACCTTATCCTGTAATAAATGAAGTCTCATCACCTTATCATGTAAGAATGAGGCGGTGGAAAATATCCCACCATCAGATCGGTCTCCAGGAGGTCGGTCATAGTGGTCCTCTGAATTGTGAATGCTGCTGCCGATCTGATAGTGTCTGGCCAGACGTGCTGAAGTGGTCGGTCATTGATCACCAAGTGCTCGACCTTTACTGTTGGCACATATCATGTCCTCTGGTCGGCAACATCCTTCAGGCCGGGTCGGTATTAAAGATCTTGGTTAAGAAGAAGTTACCCCTTCTACCATTGCTGCACTGTTCAAATATCATAGTGTTTGAAAATACCACCAACATTTATCCCATAGTTCTCGGTTCCAACGAGTGCACGAGTTGGTGCCGGGAACTATATAAAAGGAGTGGTACATCTGATTTACTGGTGGCCAACCTTTTAAGAAGAGGTTCATCGGCCTACAATCACCCATCCTCAATACGACTTATATGCTCGGTCTGATTCCTTCTACCCAAAGCGAAATCTCTTTATTACCCCTCTGGAAGCCGCCCCTCGAGACGCGCAACCGTCATATCCTCTTAAATGTCCACAAATCACTTCTAGGGTTTAATGTGAGCCTGACACTTGTCAACCATCCGCCGACGTCCAGCCAAAAAGCAAGTAGACTGACCGCTGCCATTAACTCAAAAGATGCCCAATCTCAGCCGTTCATCCAACTCTAGCAGATCACTTCTGAAGGCGACATGTGGCGTACATCTGACGTTCTTGTTTAGTCCAACGGTCACAAATACACCAGTCCGACTATAAGAAGGCAAAGTAAACCTTTTTCATTTCTTTTATGAAAAGTTAGATTTTTCCAACTGCAAGAACTCTCTTCTCTTCCAACCGTGACCAGCGAAACCAACAAACGACCAGGCCATACAGAGCAACCCTCAACCCTTCAAGAAGAATCAAGTAAGTCACTGAACGACCTCATCGCTTTACGTTTCATGAGTTATGAACTCTGCTATTTCTCCTTTTTTTTTGTGTTTAGGTAATAGGTTAGGATGACTTGGGTTGTTTTAGGTTCGGTGTTTGGCTCGATGTCATTAGGAAAAGACTTGTAGTTTGTAAATGTTGCTAGGGCACATAGAGACTGTAGGCTTAGCTCTACGGAACTTTAGGATAACTGCTCGAGTTCCCAGTAATTTGAAATTAATCACTAACTCAAATTTTCATCCATTTCGACTGTCAGTGATATCTGATAACGAATCTTCCTCGGAAAACCCTGCAAAACCCTCATCTCCTCATGCCGAAGAGCTTTCCTCAAGCTCGGGGGAACCCAATATAGAGGACTCTGATACTACACCCACTCCCTCTGAAATTGGGGAAGATACTTACCACCACAGAATTCCCCAGAAGGATCCGAAGCCCGGTGAACTCAACCACTCGGCTCTGGACATGAATCAGCACTCCAAAATAACTGAGGATGACTTGGACTTGCTTTGCCACCGCTACACGATTCCCCAGATATTGCTCTGGAAGTTCCCCATCCATATGATCGTGCTAGCCAACCTGATGAGGGCTCGGTTGCCCTTCTTCTAGCCTTTTTCGAATGTGAGCTCCGGCTACCCATACAGTACTACTTTTCTTGGATGTTAGCCGAAATGGAGATCACCCCCTGCCAACTAAGTCTGAACAGTTGGAGGATTTTGGCCGGACTGTATGTGATTTTTAATCGGGCAGGCCTCGACGAACCGACCCTTGAAGAGGTGAAAAGGCTGTATAGGCTGAAGGCCAACCCAAGAACACACCATGGTTGGTACTACCTCTCCGCTTATGCCGAATCATCAAACATTGTTTGCAAGCTCCTCGACTCCAATAAAAACTTCAAGGATTTGTGGTTCTAGGCCATGGGAGATTGGGGTTGGACTTTAAGAACATTTGAGGAGGAGACAAAAGTCTCTGACATCTTCAGGACGGGAGGTTAGGAATCAGACCCTTAATATCTTTACTTCGCCCCTTTATGATAAAAATGTTAACTCTTTGATCCTCTTCAGCCTGTTGGAGGGATGCTCCCAATGTCTCTGACAGGATCCGGGTACGGATAAGGCATGCTCGGTGATATGTCGATCGTTGGAAGAAACTGGTAAATGATGCGGCCTTCGTTGAGTCGGGCCTTATTCAGACTGCTCATCCGAAGGTCCCGGGGCGGATATGTAGACTCTTACTAACCTTCTAACTGATCCCGTTGTTTGCTCGGCACAACGATGACTTGAAACTACTCAGATTCCGGACTGACCATGTTTTTACCTTGTATTTTATAGAAATATCGAAACGCCCAAAATACCTTGAGCAAGTGGCCGGTGCAACAAAGAAAACCTATCGATATGGAGCCGGACCCTCCCAGAAACGACCGATAAGTACTGAAGCCAAAAAAGTGATTGAAGAAGCGGCTCCGCCGACCACACAAAGTTCAGCTTTCCCTTCCAGGGCATCACCACCAACCATCACCCGACCTGCCAGCCCCCGAAGCCTACAAGAAAAAGGAGACGTCTGATCGGGTCAGGAGAAGCTGATTTGACTCAGGAGATTGAGGAGGAACAGACCCTTATCATAAAACAGGCTGCTCGGAAAGAGAAGAAAACGTCGGAGGGCACCTCAAGAAAGTGGAAAGGCGCCGTGATACTTGTTGCAGAAGACCTCGGTCAGGACATAAGAGAGGCCACTTCTCACCTGGTGCCGGCAATCAACGAACTGGCCGAAATAGTCCTTCCGTTAAAGATTCCGAAGTATGAAGATCTCTCCCCTGAGGACGTGGTCTATGTACTGTGTTCTCTGATGGCCATGGTAACCACGCTTCCATTTCTAATGTTCTGAGTTCATGACTTAATCTGATTTTTTATTTTCTACTTCTTCTCGGAAAGCAAACTATCTAGCGGCCAAGAACAAAGATCTCATCTTGAGCCTTCTATCAGAGGGTGGCCAAGCCTAAAGGCTTCAGAGCAAGATTACTGAAATGGAGGCCGAGCTGGCCAAAAAGGATGAGACAATAAATAACCTGGAGTTGGCCGCAGTTGAGGCTCATTCCATAAATAAATCTCTCCGGGCCGCTACCTCTCTAGAAAGGAAAAATACCGAGGCTGCCATGAAGGACTTGGAGGCTGCCCAGACTGATAGCAGGATCCTGAAGGTGGAAGTGTGCAACATTGAGTTCAAACTAAGGGCCAAAGATGAAGATCTGGCACAAGTTTGTGAGGAGCTCAAGAAAAAAGAAGCTGAGCTGGAGACTGAGAGAGATGAAATCAGACTGGAGGGGGTCAGGGACTGTGCCGAGCTTATCCCGATGATATTTCCCGACCTGGACATGAGGCCTATTCATACAGCCATTCGCTTCTGCAAATGGGAAATTTCACAGGAGGATTTTCAAAATTGGCTACCCCATTCTCCGGAAGAAGTAATGGACCCTGATCCCATTTTAGTCGTCCTGGTGCCTCCAGCTCATGAAGAAAACTGACCAGAGGGTTCTACTTTAGTAGCTGTGATTGCCGAGGCCTCTCCAGTCATTCATGTGGGAGTCGTTGCCCCTCATTCTGAGGCCGAGCCCAGTCATCTACCGCCCGAACCTGATAAAGAAGAATCTGTCGCCCATGTGGGTAACCCAAACGGGGCCCCATGTAAACTTAGAGCAACAATGCACTTCTTTATAATAACTTATTACAATTATTTTTCTCAATGCATGTTTCCATTTCACTTTTTAGCTTCCATATTTTGCTCCAAATGCGTTCTTTACGAACAACCACTCGAGGTTTGGCCGACCGAAGAGACTGACTTGGTTGGACTCACCCCAACCCCGAGCTGAGAGACACACTTGGCTCTGGGGAATATTACGTCCCCAGATCGAAGAGACAGACTCGGTGAGATTCACCCCAACTCCGAGCTGAATAATCCATAAGGTATTGGCGGAACAAGTCCAGCCCCGGGCCGATGGTATAATGAGGCCTCGGCGAAAAAAGTCCAGTCCCGAGCCGAATAAACCATAAGGCCTCGGCAGAACGAATCCATCCCCGAGCTGATTAAACCATAAGGCCTCGGCGGAACAACTTTGGCCCCGAGCTGATGGTAACATGAGGCCTCGGCGGAACAGGTCCAGCCCCGAGCCGAATAAACCATAAGGCCTCGACGGAACAAATCCAGCCCCGAGCCAATGGTAATATGAGGCCTCAGCAGAACAGGTCCAGCACCGAGCCGAATAAAACATAAGGCCTCGGTGGAACGAATCCGGCCCCGATTCGAATAAACCATAAGGCCTCGGTGGAACAAATCCAGCCCCGAGCCGAATAAATTATAAGGCCTTGGTGGAATGAATTCAGCCCCGAGCCGATTAAACCATAAGGCCTCGGTGGAACAAATCCAGCCCCGAGCCGAATAAACCATAAGGCCTCGGTGGAACAAATCCAGCCCCGAGTCGATTAAACCATAAGGCCTCGGCGGAACAAATCCAGCCCCGAGCCTAATAAACCATAAGGCCTCGGCGGAACGAATCCAGCCCCGAGCCGATTAAACCATAAGGCCTCGGTGGAACAAATCCAGCCCCAAGCCGAATAAACCATAAGGCCTCGGCGGAACAAATCCAGCCCCGAGCCGATTAAACCATAAGGCATCGGCGGAACAAATCCAGCCTCGAGTGAATAAACCATAAGGCCTCGACGGAATGAATCCATCCCCGAGCCGATTAAACCATAAGGCCTCGGTGGAACAAATCCGGCACCGAGCCGATGTTAATATGAAGCCTCGACGAAACAGGTTCAGCCCCGAGCCGAATAAACCATAAGGCCTCAGCGGAACGAATCTAGCCCCGAGCCGAATAAAGTCGAAACTTGACTCGGACGTCCCCTCATCATGAATTGGTGAAAATCAAAACAAGAATAAGGCGAGATGAAAAAAGTGGAGGTGACTTAACATATACTCTATAAAGAAATGAGGAAAAAACGAAAACACTGGTGCCCCGAGGTAGCGTTGTACCTAGTGCCAACAAAACGTAATTCTGAATCTCACAATTCAGTGTCTCGACAAGCCGGGATACGGATCGGTGAGCGGCCGAGACTGTAAGGGCAAACTCCTCCTTATGCTGGGCGGATTTGGAGCCTGTATACGCCACGAGGGCAGAAACCTCCCCATGCCATGCTTCTTCTGATCCAAGTGGTCAAGCTAAACCTACGGGAACACACTCCTTGCAGTCTCCTTCCCTAAACCGGTTAGACAGATTGCTTCACGGGGGAACTCCCTCCCCGCGGTCTTCATCACGGGGTGTTACTGTCGATTCGTTAGACAGATTGCTTCATATGGGAACTCCTTCCCCACGATCGTCATCCCGAGGTATTACTGCCGACTCGGTTAGACAGATTGCTTCACATAGGAACTCGCTCCCCGCGGTCGTCATCCCGAGGTGTTGCTAAAAATGCAAGTCATGTGGCAGTTACGCTCCGGCCTCGGGAGTCTGATACTGCCACGAAGGTTCGCACTCTCCCTCATGAACTTCATCCCTTGAAGCGATCTGGATCCACTTAAAATGAAAGGAGCCAGGTCGGCACACTTCCACCCGGAGGTTTGATAATGACACCAGTGTATGGCGTGCCACGGGTTTGGTGCCCTTTATGATCTCAAATCATTCATTCTCATCGAGTATGTCCCCAGAATATTGAACATAGCTTTCATATTTAATTAAAAAACAAGTAAAAAATGAACAAGCTTCGTAATTTAAGAGGGAGAGTTTATTCATATTCACGGGATATACTGCCCTTCCTACAATTCTTTGCGGGACATTTTAAGGAGGATTTTATAATCAAGTCTTTACCCCTGGTCGGGTCACTCACAGGATTTCGCTACCCGAGAAAAAGACTTACTGGAAATATTTCCTCAGCATCTCGGCGTTCCAAGGCTTCTTTAGCTGGGTGCCGTCTAGCTGTTCTAAAAGATAAGCACCCGGCCTCACAATCTCCATCATTTTATACAGCCTTTCCCACTTGGCACCCAACGAACCATCCTCTGGCCTTCGGGTGTTCAAAGTAACTCTTCTCAACACCATGTCACCTGGAAGGAAGGACCGGGTCCGAACCTTTTTGTTATAGAAACGGGCCATCCTTTGTTGATAGATTGTTGTTTTCATAGTCGACCTCTCCTTTTTTTCTTCGATCAGGTCGATGTGATTTTTTATGAGCTCTTCATTCTACTCATCCTAAAAAAGCTGGACCTTGTTGATAGATTGCTGTTTTCATCCGTAAGATAAGGAAAATGGAGTTTCCCCTGTGGAATCCTTGCAGGTTATCTGGTTTTCCCCACATACTTCCGTTAGCTCCCCGACCCATAACCCCTTGCAAACTCCGAGCCGAGCCTTAAAATTTGCTTTGATGGTCTTGTTGGTTGCTTCGACCTATCCATTGGACTTGGGATGGGCAGGCGAAACGAATCTTAAGGCGATTTGGAGATCCTCACAAAGCTTCCTGAAGCCTTTGCTATCGAACTGCTTTCCATTATTTGTGACGATGACCCGGGAAATCTTGAACTTGTAGATGATATTCTTCTTCAAAACTCAGTTGCTCTCTTTTTTGTGATCATGGACAGAGGCTCGGCTTTCACCCACTTGGTGAAATAATCTATGGCCACAATGGCATACTTTGTCTGCGCTCGCCCCTTTAGCATCGACCCAATGATATTCAGGCCCCACTGAGCGAACGACCATGGGTTGGATAATGTAGTCAACTGTTCTGCAAGTAGGTGATGGATGTTGGCATTCTTTTGGCATCCTTCACACTTTCGGGCCACCCTTTGGCCATTAAAATCCTTGCCTTAAAGCTTTAAAGGCTATTGATTGTCCCCCGACATGACTTCCACATATTCCTGCATGAATCTCTTGGAGGATATAATCAGCCTCTTCCTCTGCCAGGCATCTCAAGAGCGGTAGGTACCATATAGCCCCTTCGGTACAATACTCATTCAATCAAAGAAAACTTGATGCTTTTATACTTCAACTTCCTGGCCTCTTTCTTTTCCTCTGGTACTTCCCCAATTTCCAAATACTTCCTGATCGGCTGCATCCAAGAAGACTCGTTTTCCATAACCAGCTCCATTACCTCGAGTTCTCCCACATTTTTTACTTGGAGATAGACCAGAGGGATTATTCTGGGCTTTTCCGATCTGATTGATGACGCGAGCCATGATAGAGAGTCTGCTTGATAGTTATTCTCCCGATCGACCTGCTCGAATTGCACATTCCCCATTCTACCGACCAATCTTTTTACTTCTGCCAAGTAGGCTATCATGTTTGTTCTCTGGCCTGGAATTATCACTTTAGCTACTGGACGGCCAACTGAGAGTCACTCTTTACAACTACATCATGAACACCCATCGCCGTACACAACCTTAAGCTGAACAGAATTGCCTCATATTCAGCCTCATTATTCGTGGCCTCAAAGGTGAATCTTAATACGTACATTACCTCATCGCCTTCACCTCTTTTCTTGCGAACTGACAGATCCATCTACCGATAATTCATATCTATCTTCCACAATAGTCAAAATCTGGGATACCGTAAATTCTGCCACAAAGTCTGCCAAAGCCTGACCTTTTACCGCTGCCATTGGTAGGTAGTAAAAGTCGTGTTCACTCAAATCTACCGACCATTTTACTAACCTACCCGAGACCTCTGGTTTCTACAGAATCTATCTTAAGGGAAAGTCGGTGTAAACCCCAATAGGATGGGCCTGGAAGTAAGGTCGTAACTTCCGGGCCGCAGTAATTAAAGACAAAGCGACCATCTCATGTGTTGGATATCTAGTCTCCATCTGCTTAAATATGCTGATTTCTGCCCTCAGTTGAGCTGATTTAGCTGGCGGAAAGAATATCTCAAGAAATTTTGTGGCCATATCATGCCATGTTATGATACTCCCCGTCTGTATTGATTGCAGCCAATCCCACGCTTTATCTCGTAAAGAGAATGAGAATAAGCGTAGTCTGATAGCCTCTTTACACATCCTGGAGTGCAATTTGGGATCCTCTACAGTTGAACCCCCAAACTGATTCCTTTGTACCATGTTGATCAATGCAGGTTTTAACTCAAAATTGTTGGCATTGATTGGTTGATGGGCAATCCCAGAATAGATATCATGACCGGTTTAAAGTGACCTGATTTAAGTGATCTCTGATTGCCACTGGCGTGGGTTGTTCTCTATGTTTTCAGCTACCATTGCTTCTTTTTCAATTCTTCTTTCTTAGTCTCCTCGCAGTTCTTTCTATTTCAGGATCAAACAGGAGCGAGTCGAGACTTGTGGATTTTAGCATTCACCGAAGCACCACAAACAAAAAAAATCAATAAACAAAATAAAAAATAAAAAATAAATAAAAAACAAAATAAACTAAAAATAAAAATCAAATTAAAGCTAAAATTACTTGGTAGTAGTATTAATATGAATTAAACAAAAAATCCCCGGCAACGGCGCCAAAAACTTTGTGTGATATTTTTATATCGTACCGCAAGTGTACGGTGTCAAGTTTTAGTATAAATATAATTTAAGAGTTTCGACCCACATGGATTGCGTTAACTCGCATTAAGTACTACAATTGATAATCCTAAATTTATTTAGACGATAAATAATAAAGATTTTTAATAAATAAGTAAAATATAAAAATAATAAAATAGGAGGAACTAATACGATAGAGATTCTGGATCCTGATTTCACCTAGCTGTCACCTATGCATTTGTCGTGTCAATTACCATGTTTCAGTTATATTCTTTATAAGTCAAGACTCCTAAAATATCCACTCCCTCTCTCGAGTGCCGAGTGAAAAGATCATCAACTATAGACTCGATATCTCTATAAAAATCCAATAGTTAACAACTCATTACGCTTTGTGATTCTATATTAACGACTTCAAAGGACTACAGATTCTCTCGAACTCTATAAAATCCTATGTGATATTCTCTAGATCTATTCAAAATCCTCTCTCTCGAGTGATAGATTCTAAACATTCATCATCTTCAATTGTGGCCAACAATCAAGAAGCACTAAACTCAAAAGAATATAAATAAATCAATAAAACTTCATAACAAAATTGATAAATAAAATACAAGGTTTGAGCATATATTAGAATCATTCTACAAAATTAAGGAGTAAATTCATGACAAAAGATAAAACAATAAATAATCAAGCCACGAATCTAATGGAAATCATTAGAGTTTTAAGAAAGAAACAAGAAGATAAAACCTGAATTGAATCTCTTCCTCTCCGGATGTCACCGCCTTAATCTCCTCTCGTTTCTATTCAATCCTCTTATTAGATCTCTAAAAATATGTATTTTCGTGTTTTGTGCAGTGTATTAGCCTCCCATTGAGTGTTGGATAGACTGTTATATTTATACTTGAGGCTGTGAGTCTTTGGGTATCATTGGGATTATTAAAAACCCTAAGAATCGAATCCTGGAGCGCGTAGGTTCTTCCCGAAGCGCCGCGGCTCCTTAAGTGGGCGTCGCGACGCTTTTAAAACAACTTCAATGGCGCCTTGGCGCCATTATGTCTGGAACATGTCTGGGAAATGGGCGCCAAGGCGCCATTATGTCTGGAACATGTATGGGCAATGGGGCGTTATGGCGCCTATGTTGTTCTCTTCAATGGCGTCATGGCGCCTTATTCTCTGGAATTTATATGTAACTTTGGCGCCATGGCGCCCTATGCTCCCGTGCTCGTCCTGTGTTCCCGTATGGTCCCAAAACACGTGTAATTTTCTCAGGATCCATGTAATAATGTTCCTACAATTAAAATATAAAATGAACTATAAATGACATTTAAATATCTCGAAATATAACAAAACAATAAGCTAAAAAAATGCCCGAATAAGTGGGTATAAACCACACTTATCAAATACCCCCAAACTTAAGGTTTTGCTAGTCCCAAGCAAAAGGTAAAATAAAAACTAAATTCAAATAAATAATTAAAAATTACTAAATTAACTAAGCCACTTTCGTAGGGATCACGATTGCATTTGGGATCCTCTACAGTTGAACCCCCAAACTGATTCCTTTGTACCATGTTGATCAATGCAGGTTTTAACTCAAAATTGTTGGCGTTGATTGGTTGATGGGCAATCCCAGAATAGATATCATCAATGACCGATTTGAAGTGATCTCTGATTGCCACCTGGCATGGGTTGTTCTATATGTTTTCAGCTGCCATTGCTTCTTTTTCAATTCTTCTTTCTTTCTTAGTCTCCTCGCAGTTCTTTCTATTTCAGGATCAAACAGGAGCGAGTCGAGACTTGTGGATTTTCGCATTCACTGAAGCACCAAAAGAAAAAAAAAATCAATAAACAAAATAAAAATACAAAACAAAAATAAACTAAAAATAAAAATAAAAATAAAAATCTAAATTAAAGCTAAAATTACTTGGTAGTAGTATTAATGTGAATTAAACAAACAATCCCCGGAAACGGCGCCAAAAACTTGGTGTGATATTTTTATATCGCACCGCAAGTGTACGGTGTCAAGTTTTAGTATAAATATGAGTTAAGAGTGTCGAACCCACATGGATTGCGTTAACTCGCATTAAGTACTACAATTGATAATCCTAACTTTATTTAGACGATAAATAATAAAGATTTTTAATAAATAAGTAAAATATAAAAATAATAAAATAGGATAACTAATACGATAGAGATTCTAGATCCTGATTTCACCTAGCTGTCACCTATGCATTTGTCATGTCAATTAATCCATGTTCAGTTATATTGTTTATAAGTCAAGACTCCTAAAATATCCACTCACTCTCTCGAGTGCCGAGTGAAAAGATCATCAACCATAGACTTCGATATCTCTATAAAAATCCAATAGTTAACAACTCATTACGCTTTGTGATTCTATATTAACGACTTCAAAAGACTACAGATTCTCTCGAACTCTATAAAATCCTATGTGATATTCTCTAGATCTATTCAAAATCCCCTCTCTCGAATAATAGATTCTAAACATTCATCATCTTCAATTGTGACCAACAATCAAGAAGCACTAAACTCAAAAGAATATAAATAAATTAATAAAACTTCATAACAAAATTGATAAATAAAATACAAGGTTTGAGCATAGATTACAATCGTTCTCCAAAATTAAGGAATAAATTCATGAAAAAAGATAAAACAATAAATAATCAAGCCACGAATCTAATGGAAATCATTAGAGTTTTAAGAAAGAAACAAGAAGGCAAAACCCGAATTGAATCTCTTCCTCTCCGGATGTCACCGCCTTAATCTCCTCTCGTTGCTCTTCAATCCTCTCCTTGGATCTCTAAAAATATATATTTTCGTGTTTTGTGCAGTGTATTAGCCTCCCCTTGAGTGTTGGATAGACTGTTATATTTATAGTTGAGGCTGGGAGTCTTTGGGTATCATTAGGATTAATAAAAACCCTAAGAATCGAATCCTGGAGCGCGTAGGTTCTTCCTGAAGCGCTGCAGCTCCTTAAGTGGGCGTCCGGCGCTTTAACAACTTCAATGGCGCCTTGGCGCCATTATGTCTAGAACATGTATGGGAAATGGGCGCCAAGGCGCCATTATGTCTGGAACATGTATGGGCAATGGGGCGTTATGGCGCCTATGTTGTTCTCTTCAATGGCGTCATGGCGCCTTATTCTCTGGAATTTATATGTAACTTTGGCGCCATGGCGCCCTATGCTCCCGTGCTCGTCCTGTGTTCCCGTATGGTCCCAAAACACGTGTAATTTTCTCAGGATCCATGTAATAATGTTCCTACAATTAAAATATAAAATGAACTATAAATGACATTTAAATATCTCGAAATATAACAAAAGAATAAGCTAAAAATGCCCGAATAAGTGGGTATAAACCACACTTATCAGTTATCATATCATCGACGTACACTAACATGGATGTGCCGATGAGTGGCTTGAAAATCTTGTTCACCAGCCTCTGAAATGTCGCCCCGGTATTCTTTAAACCGAAGGGCATCACTTTATAACAATACAGCCCTTGGTCGGTAATGAAGTTTGTTTTCTCCTCGTCCCCATGATGCATCTTGACCTGATTATACCCTGAGAATGTATCCATAAAACTGAGCAACCCGCGGCAGGCCGTCGAATCTACCAATTGGTCCACCTTCGGTAGTGGGAAGCTGTCTTTTGAGCAAGCTCTGTTGAGGTCGGTAAAATCCACACACATCCTCCACTTCCCGGTGTGCTTTTTTCCTAAGACCACATTTGATACCCAATCCGGGTACCTCACTTCTCTGATAAACCCAGCTTTCAATAACTTCTCCACCTCGCGGCTATCACCTCTCAACGCTTCTGGTTAAAGATCCTTATTTTTTGCTTGTCCGGTTTGTGGATCGAATCTACCGCCAAACGATGATTAATAAATTTCGGATCTATACTGGGTAGGGGTGGCAAAACGAATAAACGAATCGAATTCGTGACAAATAATAAACGAATCGAATCATAATGTACTAAATTCGAATTCGATTCGTTTATTAAACGAATCCTGATATTAGGATTCGGATTCGATTCGTTTAATAAACGAATATTCGTATTCAATTCGTTTATTCGTTTAAATAAAATTAAACGAATCGAATCGAATTTAATATTCGTTTAATAAACGAGTATTCGTATTCGATTCGTTTATTCGTTTAATCAAAATTAAGATATTAAATACAAAATCAATAACATATTTATTGTTATAAATTAAAAATCCTTATAAAAGGCTCCCATTCAGAATTCAAAGTAAATATCATTACATAATAATAATTAAAATCCATTACATTAATCTTGTTGCTTTAGACTCTATTTTCTTATTGCCACCATTCTTGCAACATTTTCCTCTCATCTCTATTAAAAAAATGTTAAATAGACATGAAAATAAATAGGCATGGCACTCAATCTGGAAATTTTCTGGGGAAAAAAAGTAGCATCACTTCCATAATTCTTCCATTGGAATCCCACGTTCATAAGCAACATCACGCCACTGCTTCATTTTCTGCATTGTAGCTCTAGCATTGAGATCTAAGTTCACAATACATGAAAGTTTCCACACAAAAACTTAGAACTAAGACCAAATTAAAAATAAAAACTTTATCATAAACTAATAAAGCCATAAGATAAAAGTTACAAGTTTCTCACCAACGATAAAATTTCTAGAGGCTGGTGTAACTCAAAACTGATAAAATCAATCAAGAAGTAGGAGAGAACACACGTTACACACCTGCAAAAGCTTCTATTTTATTAGACAACAAACAAAAAAACAACTTATGATGCCAAAATCACCCAACAAATCACAAAATAAAAAATACCCAGAAAGGGAAAAATAAGACTTGAGAAGCAGGAGAGAGAGATTTTAATGTATGCTAAAGTTAGGAAAATGGGTGTGTCGCTGAGTTTATCTTCATTTCATAGATGTTATGAGAGTCCAGCACGCATTTTCCAAGTCTCTATCGATTCTACCTGAATCGGCGTTGTCAAGTACCCCTCAAAGGCCAAAGTAGACGACCACAACATCAGTAAAGGCAGCAGAGTCATTGTGGAGGGGGAGAAGGAGGCAGCGACAGAGAGAGACTGAGAGAATTTTAGGTCAAGTTTAAGTGTAGAATTTTTCTTTATATAGTAAAAACTTTTTAGGTTATAGATAATTACTAAAATATCCTTCTTCTTAAACACTTTAGTTTAAAAGTTATAATGGTTAATTTGTAATTTAATTAAACGGATATTAAACGAATTCGATTCGGATTCGATTCGTTTATGATTCGTTAATAAATGAATTTCAAACGAATAAACGAATTGACAAGCTCAAATTCGGATTCGATTGTTTAATAAACGAATCGAATCGAATTGACCCATTTATTAAACGAATATATTTTTCCAAACACATATTCGCTTTAAAGTGAATCGAATCGAACGAATAAATGAATCCTGACCCAAATTGCCGCCCCTAATACTAGCATATCATCATGCCCCCATGCAAATACATCCGGGTATTGCTTCAAGAACTTCAACAAGTCCCGTTTCAGGGCTTCGTCCAAGTCTGCTCCCATTCTTATATTTTTGCCCGGCCCGATCAGACCCAATGACTCCAATTCTTCAACCATCCCTAACCGAGCAACTTTATTTGGCCGAGGACCAGAGTTTTACTCGTCCATTCACCATATTCGTTCCCTTTTCTCTCCTGGCCACCATTTTCAATACAAAGAGTCTCTCTTGAGAGGGTGGAAAAACAACTCCGGGCTGCTTTCTGGCTTCCGCACACAATAGGAAATTTCAACTTCAAGTAGTAGCAGGACATTACAGCTTTTAACTTCATCATAAAAGGCCGACCAATGATAATCGTAACTGCTCATGTAGTCTACCATTGTGAAGTCCGTAATGATCGTCCGAGCCTGGGGATGGGTCCCGACTGTCATCGCCAATTGTATCATTCCCAATGGAACCAATATTGAACCCCCTAAGCCGTAGAGGGGAGTCCTATCATCTGTTAGGGTCGCATATTCCACCCCGAGGCCGTCCAAGGCTTCTTTGGAAATTACATCTACCGCGTTTCCGGGATCCACAAGGATTTTGTCCACCTCAGAACCACCGATCACTGCCTTGATCACCGAGGAATCATCATGGGGGAAACTCACCCCATGAGCATCCTCATCCGTAAAACATATTGGCACTGACCGACCACCCTGAGCTCTCGGTGCCTGTTCCATTGCCAATATCTCTGGCCCTTGGGTACGATTGTAATTCTTCCTCGATCGATTAGAATCTCCGGCCAGCATTCTTCCTCCAGTAATGGTATTCACATGTCTGCGATTTGACCTCTCCCTGGTCGCCATAACCTCATGGTTGATGTAGTCATTCAAATAATCATTACGCGCCAGGTCTTCCATTTGTTCTTGCAAGTCTTTGCAACCGTCCTTCGTATGCCCGTTCAAATTGTGGTGCATACAATATGATCTTTTATTCCTCATATCTGGTGGGTACCTTCTGAAGTCAGGCTCTGCCAAGAGGCCTCTGCCTTGGATCTCCGTGGTGATTTTCCTTAACGACTTATTCAGAGGAACGTACGCCTCTTCCCTGGTGACTTGGTTCACTTGAGCCGAAACTTTCCTCTCATGATTATTCGGAGGCATCGGCTTGAACTCCCTCTGCCTCGGGGGTGGTCTTCTGATTTCTCTCTCTTATTTCCGAGGAGCTTCTGCCCTTACCGCCCTTTCTTTGGTAGCTGCGCCTCTTCGGGATATCTTCTCATCTTCTTCCATCAGAGCGAACCTCCAGGCTATCTCCAATACGGTGGCATAGTCTGGTGTGTCCTGGATTCTCGAGTGGGTCCATAGCCTCCCGACATTTAGGGCTCATTTCAAACTTTCCAAAGCCTCCAGCGACTCATATCCTCCGACCTCGAGTATCAGGTTGTGATACCGTTTAATGAAAATTCTCAGGGGCTCGTCATCCCCCTATTTTACAAGCCTCAACTCCCCAATTGTCTTCTTTGGGACACATTCCCTTTTAAAGTGCCGAACAAATGACTTATTAAGCTGTGAGAAGCTACCAATGCTTCATGGGGTTAAACTTCTGAACCACAGAACTGCGGGCCCGCCCAAGGTTAATAGGAACACTTTACAAATGGCTTCGCCCACCATTCTTTGGACCTCCATCAACAAAACGAACCCTCAACATGTGGTTTCAGATCGGTATGGCCTTTATAGGGTGTCATGGTCGACATGGTGAATCGTCTTGGGATTTTTGCCAACCTTATTTCCTCTGTGAAGGGAGATTCGACCTCACCATCCCGAGCATCCCTCGCATTAGCTTTGAAGCTTTCTTCCCACCAGGCCATTTCTTTTCTTAACCAAGCTTTCATATGGTCATCAGTGTTACCACGCTGCCCCCTGTGGCCTTCCTCGCGCTTGTCACTCCGAGTATGGCCCATGCCGCGATTAGAAATTTCACGTTCAACTCCGCCATGCCTCATATCTTCCCTTATGGTGTCGTGTGGGCTATTATAGGAAGAATTTGGCGGATGTCTCTCTTCTTCTTCTTCCCACATATCATCTGCTTACAAATCTCTTTCTACCACCACAGGCTCATCCCGTAGGGGTCTTGCCTTCTGGGTTCATCATCTCCGCTCACATCTACAACCCTCTTTCCTTCCGCTATCTCGCTTCTCCTCCAGCTGGTTCTAGTTTCCAGTCTTTCGTTATTCATCTTCTCAATCCTCTCCAGTTTGTCCATCATGGATTTCAAGAGGGTTTGATTCTCCTCCCTATCTTTCCTTATACTTTCCTCCATTTTTTCCATCATTATGTTGTCGAGCTCTTTGACGATCAGTGGTTTCCACCTTCTACCATCGTTCTCTACGTAAATTAATTTTTGTTGAATCCCCACAGACGATGCCAACTGTTGACGAATGATTTTCATCTCAGGGGCAATGAGAGAATATTGCTCCCGGGGTAACCTTCCTTCAATAGTGAATTTGTTTTGTTATGGGGAACCAAAAGCAAATTTAGACAAAAATGGGATAAACACGCATAGCAACACAAAGTATTAACGTGGTTCGGTGGATTGAATCCAACCTACGTCCATGGGCACAAAATTGGTGAGGTATTTTATTATAGAAATGTGCTCGGCCAACCTGATTTGTGATTGGTCAGTGTGGAAACCGAGCTGTTTATGAGTGTTGGGGTTACAAGATAGTTCCAACTCTTTCTTTGTGACTAGCTGACTTTTTTCTCACTTTCTATTTTGTTCTAAAAAATGGTAACAAATTGCCAACCCTTACAAATGTACTGCCCCATTCTATTTATACTACTATGGAGGCGGTTGCCCCCATCTAATGATGATTCCCATGTGGATTCATTAATGGAATTCCTCCCCCCAAGGCCACTTGGCCGAAAATATCTCCCTTCATTTATCACAACGTCCCATCACCTTGTCTTGTAATAAATGAAGTCCCATCACCTTATCCTGTAAGAAATAAGGCGGTGGAAAATATCCCACCATCAGATCGGTCTCCAGGAGGTCGGTCATAGTGGTCCTCTGAACTGTGAATGTGTTGTCGATCTGATAGTGTCAGGCCAGACGTGCTGAAGTGGTCGGTCATTGATCACAAAGTGCTCGACCTTTACTGTTGGCACATGTCATGTCCTCTGGTTGGCAACATCCTTCAGGCCGGGTCGGTATTAAGGATCTTGGTCAAGAAGAAGTTACCCCTTCTACCCCTGCTACACTGTTCAAATATCATAGTGTTTGAAAATACCACAAACACATGTAATTTGTAAATTATTGGGTCTATTTTAATCGATAAATTCTGTAATAAATCATGTTCAATTGAGTTGTAATTAGTCATAAAAATCTCAAAACAATTGGACAATATTTGAGAGTTATTTGATGAAGATTTCAAGTCGAGTGAAATGTCGCATCCAATGACGTGCTTATAGAGATTCGAACGTCCAACACAGTGAACTCACATGCGTATCAAGTGCTAGTAGATGTTCGAACATAAATTGTGTTTCAAGGACATACATGTGATATATGTCTGGAGATTCGAATATCCCTGCATGAATTATTTTTTCTGGACATATTTTAAAGCCAGTTTTAGGGTTTGGGAACCCTAAACTATAAAAACCTGACTTAGCCCTTTTTATTATTGCTGGAAACATAAAATACAAAATCTCCACATATTTATTTATACCTTATTTGAGAGTTCACTCTTGAAGAATTTATTAACCCTGTCTACTTTCTATTGTGAGATTCTCAATTCATAACATTCAAAACACGA
The DNA here is from genome assembly GCA_019454045.1 of Zanthoxylum bungeanum. Lineage (NCBI taxonomy): Eukaryota > Viridiplantae > Streptophyta > Magnoliopsida > Sapindales > Rutaceae > Zanthoxylum > Zanthoxylum bungeanum. Next base: position 65,665 of record SKCR01031877.1, read on the forward strand.
AATCTTACTAAACCCTAAACTTTAGAGTCTAAGTTTGAGATTGGTCATCGAAATTCCGCATTGCAAGTTCCCAAATTATATTCACTGAGACTTCAGAGTTACCAGAGAAAACTGCTTGGTGCGGGCTTGAAAAGTTATCTCGAGTTATTATAGTTGGGGTAATTTAGTAGGTGAAATTTGTCATAAATCTTTTAACCACCACTGTTAATTTATACATAGCGAATACGGGTGGTAACCTATATCCGGAGTGATTTTTCTCTGAAATTTTTTTATACTTCATAAATAAATATGGTGTTATTTATTTTCTTTATTGCAATTTAATTTATACCCTTTACTTGTGCTTAGATTAGGAGTATGACTTTGATTAGACTTACATGTGTATATTTTTAGCCATACAAACTCTAACGTAAACTTGTCTTAAATAAAATAGATTTTGTTTTTTACACATGTTTCCCTCATAAATGTATTAGGGTTCAGAAACCCATTTATTTTTCACAAATGATTTGAACAAATAGGTGAACAACCTTTGGAGCATTGTAGTGAGTTGGTAGAGAACCTAAACGCACATACTTCCACTATTGACTGGAAAACCATTGGAAACAGGAATCCCAGCAATGAAACCCAATGATAAATTCTCCCAACAATGAAACCCAATGATAAAATTGTACACATCCTTTCTGTTTCCAATCCAAAACAGATTTTCCAGCATTCTTTCAAGGATTTTAAACCCCACTATGCCCTCAGCCATGTAAATTTTTTTTAAATAAGATTTTTAACTAATAACTAACTTTCCTTTCTAGTATAAGAGACTTTTAGTATATTGCCTTCATTTCTGAATAGCTTCCACCATTGCCATTAGTTCTATAACATAGTAGATGCTTTATGCAATCAAGGACATAATTTCTTATTAAGAAGGCAATAAGATGATGTTGTTGAATCAAAACAGCCCCCATGCTTATATTATTGGCATCAATTTCAAAATTAACTCATTAGTAAAATTAGAAGGAGACAGAACTGGTGTAGAGATTATAGCTGACTTGAGTGACTCAAAAGCTGTTTGAGATGAAGAATTCCATTTGAATACATCCTGTTTTAAAATATCAGTAAGAGATGTTGCTATAAGAGTAAAATGTGTAACAAATATTCGGTAATAACCAATTAACCCCAGAAATGCCTCAACTATTTAACATTCATAGGTGGAGGCCAAAGCCGCATAGCTTGTATATTTGAATTGTCAGGCTCTAAGCCTCTTACTGAAACTATATGCCCTAAATACTCAATGCTATCTTGCAAACATTGAAGTGTGACATGGAGATTAGTAAAGTGCATTTCTCAAGAGGCACTTTAAACCAATATATCATTAAAAAAAAAGACTATGATAAACTTCCTCAGATAAGTTCTAAGAAGATGATTCATTTGAGCTTCGATTGTGGAAGGAGCATTGGTCAAACCAAATGGCATAACAAGAAATTCATACTGACCCTCTCGAGTCCTAAATGATGTTTTAACTACATCTTCCTCTTCAATTTTAATTTGGTGGTAACATGCAGAGCAGTCTCTTGTATGTCACGGAATTAACCGAACCCCCTCAAATTTTTTTCAATTTTTAGTACTAAGTAAATAACAGAATTACCCCATGAATTTATAAATTAAATCCCTAAAAATTATAAAATCCCATATTCCAGAAACCTCCCGGCTTCATCCCCCGATATATTCAATTTAGAGAAAATAGTTGATCTAGGCAATTCACCAATCAATTCATTAGCAGTATAAATTGGAAACTTATCTTTAACTGAGGCAGCATTTAAAATCCAAAATCTCCAAGAATCATCTTTTTTTTTTTAAATACATAATCAATATTATAAAAAACGAGAAAGGCAAATAGCCATATATCAACCATACGAGAAAATCTACAATGCAACAGATGTACCACGTCATCCATGTAATAAGCCAATCATCTATTGCCACGCGTGTTAAAAAATTAAAAACCAATTAAAAAAATATGTATTAAATTATACATGTCATTTTCTAATTCGTTGGTGGTACCACGTCACCCATACATCCGTTGCACTAAAGAATTACTCCAACCATACAGACTTCCGACAAAAGATACAATTTAAACACATAATGCGAAAGACAAAACAGGTGAAGAATCATCTTTCTTCTTTACTAACAAAATTGGTGAAGAAAAAGGGCTAAAACTAATGTCATTAGTTAACATTTCTTTGTTCAACTTTTCCATTTCAGTCTTTTGGTAATGTGGATACCAATAGACTTTGACTGGTTGTAATGGGAAGTAAATGAATATGATGGTCTAAACTTCTAACAATTGGACGTTGTAAGCAGAAACATCTCATTTTAGAGCATCATACTGTTAGCGACAGATTCACATGATGGATTTTGATGACGCAAAACTAGAAGTCTTCGACCCGCATTAGCGAGACATTACAACAAGATGTCGAAACATATTGGTGGTGAAGAGCAATGAATGTGAAGACTAGTGTATATTGAAGAAAATTTTGTGCAGTCTTAGCTTAAGGCTCTATTTGTAAAGTGAATTATTTACTTAAGTCTCTAAACTCATAGAACACATGCACATTCATATAGATGAATTAGGGTCATGTGCAAAAAATTTTAAACCTTCAAATCCTGTATTTTAATATTGAGACCGGCATACCTGTCCCATACACCGGCATACCCATGTCCATGCTCTGTTTTGCAATCTCTTTGAAACCAACATGAATCATACCGATCTACCAACCGGTCCACCTCTGTTTTGAAAGCTTTCTGGAACCAACAAGGAACATATCAATCTCATACCGATCACCCATACCGAGCTTAATTGTTACTTGGTTGCGAAAATCGGCAAGGACCATACCGATCATAATACCAATTTCTATACCGGTGAGCAAATTTATTTTGCATAGTTACGGAAACCGGTAAAAACCATATCGGTCATCATACTGATATCCATACTGGTGTAATGAATATATTAAAATTGTAATATAGCTGTTGCGTTTGCCAGACTGATATATCGGTGTCTGTAGACTGGCATACTAGACAGAGCTATTGGGGCATATTTTCTTTTCACTATAAATATGCCCAATATTCATTTTTGCCATCATCCAACACTTTCATACAATTTATTACAAGGCAAAAACAGAGAGTTTATAAAACCTTCATAATCATACACTCTCATTCATCAAGCTCACACACTACACCTTCATATCATTAGTAGTGAGCTTAGAACACTTGAGGTAAGAAACTCACATATTGAATCTTCATTATCTTTGTGAGTGCCCAAGTGTATTTTTTAAATTTTATTATCAAACACTTGTGATTTGTAAGAGGTTCGTGAGTGAGCCTATAAATAAAACTCATTGTAAGAGGTTTGGAGTGAACCTAGCGTGTAAAAATCTTGGTAACTGGTGAGCCACAAAAAACTCATTGTAAGTTGTGGACTCAACTTAGTAGAAATCTTCAAGTGCGGCTTGGGGGAGTGGACGTAGACATTATTAACCGAACCACTATAAATCACAGTGTTATTTTCTCTATCCCTAAACTTTTTACTTATTGCAAGTTTTATTATATATATATATATATATATATATGCTTATTGTTTAGAAACTTGTATTTAGGTGATATATTGCAATTGGGAATATTAATCTAAGCTTAATTGGTAAAGCTACAAGCTTTGTAGCGTAAAATCGACAAACATTTTTATTTCTGCATTATTAGGTCATAACCCAATTCACCCCTCCTTTTTGGGTATATAGAGTTGTGTGTTATATTACTTTTACGTAATTTCAAGTAGTATCAGAGTGAGGTATTCTCAATAAATACTTAACCGTCTGAGAATAGATCATGGCCTCTACAAGCAACTCATCAAATCTTACCGAAGGATTTTCAACCACTAGACCTCTCTTCTACACCGGAACCAACTACAACTATTGGAAGATGAGGATGTTGAACTACCTTCTAGCTTTTGATGTGCAATCCTTTAAAGTGATCATAAAAGGCACAAGAATGCAAATGAAGATGGATAGAAATGAGATGGAGATTCATAAGCCATATTCAGAATGGAAAAATGAGGAATACATGCAAGCCTCACAAAATGCTAAGGCATTCAACCATCTTCTTTGTGAAATTGATCAAAGTCAAATAAACAAGCTTTCAGAATTTGAAATGCAAATGAATTATGAAAGTCTTTGGAAATAGTCAATGAGGGCACAAGCCAAGTGAATGAGTAAAAAATCAACCGGTTCATGTGCGAGTTAGATAGCTTCAAAATGGAAGCCGGTGAAGAAATTGAGCAAATAATTTTGAGGTTTACAATGATTATAAATCAACTTAGTGCTCTAGGGAAAAATATTGACCATAGCGATCAAGTGAAGAAAATTCTTAGGCCACTCCCTAAGGAATATAGAAGTTGTACTTCCTCCATCAAAGAAGTAAACAATATGAACACTTTGAAGTTGGATGACTTGGTGGGAAAATTATTGGAATATGAGACAGAAATCAAAATGGATGGAAGGGAAGAAGAAGAAAAAAAGATTAGCCTTTAAGTCATTTGTGAGAAAAGGGGATGATTCTAGCTCAAGTAATGAAGAAGAAGATAGTGATGATGAGTTGACACATATGACCAATAAATTCAAGAAGTTCCTCAAATTCGAAAAGCTCAAAGGAAAATCAATGATGAATGAGAAGAAAGAAGAAAAATGGCCACGGAAGCACAAGAAAATATTTTGCTATGAGTTTGAAAAACCGGGTCATTTAGTTACCGATTGCCCACTGAGAAAATTCAAAGGAAATTTCAAGAAGAAGACAATGAAAATAACTTGGAGTGATAACGACTCCCGCTCATCCGAGGAGGAATTTGAAGAGCGAACAAATCTCACCCTTATGGCAATTGAAGATGATGACTTCTGATTTGAAAGTGATGATGAAAAAGTACATGACTCTCTTGAATATAATGAATTACTTGATGCTTTCAATTAATTACATGAATTATGTGAATTGCTTAAAAAGAAGTATAAATTGATAAAAAAAATGAGCATTCATTACTATTAAATGATCATGAATCAATTATGGAGAAAAATAAAATGCATGAAAAAAAAAATTGCATGCTTAAAAGATGAAAAGGTAAAACTTGAAAAGAGAAAATCTAGCATGCTCAAATACATGTGATTGCGAATCTATTATCAAGGAAAATGTTGCATTGAACAAAATAATTTGTAGATTTGGATAACATTGTAGCAAAATTTACTTCGGGAGAGAAAATTTTGAATATGATAATTGGATCTTAAAATTATTCTTTGAAAATGGAAGAATTAGGATATAGGCCTTACATTAAAAGAAAATTTCTGAAGAACTATTTTGTAAAGACATCTAATTCTCATGCACATGTTAAATTTAATGAAAATATCACATGTCATGCATGCAATAGAAAAGGACATAAAATATTTGAGTGCATGAACAAAAATGTGAATGTAAATGCATAAATTCCTCGAGAATTCAAAATTAACCCCCATCGACCCAAGAAAGTTTGGGTACCAAAATTCACTTGAATAATTTTGTAGAGAGAGCTCTGGGAACCGTCAATCAATGAGAAATGCAAATTAATCCCAAAGGCTCAAAAGAGATAAGGAAAGAGCTCAACAAAAAAGAATATCAAATGCAATCCTTAAAATAAATGAATTTTGGATAACTGGTGGATCCGTCACTTGATGACAACGGTAAAAGATAAAATTCGTATTTACGGAAATATTGATATTGTTTCCTCCAATCTATACATGTATGCTTATCTCAATTGGTAAATTGAATTTGAATTCGAAGCATACTAGTTATTAGGAAAATTGTATTACAATTGATTTTCATTTGACAACATCCTATTCCTAAATCATATTATTAATCTCATTTAGTATCAATTGATATCACATAAGAGTTATATATATATGTGTGTGTGTGTGTGTGTGTGTGTGTGTGTGTGTGTGTGTGTGTGTGTGTGTGTGTGTGTGTGTGTGTGTCAGTGTGTGTCATCCTTTTGAATGTTTAGCATTAAATATGCCTTGCCATTGATTATTATTTACTGAGAATGAAATACATGGATATTGACTTAAATTGAGTGATTTTGATGAACTATGCATGATTTTTACATTGTATGACAAAAAGGAGAAAATGCTAAGTGTGCATGTTAATGAACTTTCATATGTTTACTGCACATCTAAATTGGTATCTCATAAAGCTTAATTATTGCTTCTCCACTATTTTTGATAATGTCAAAGGGGGAGAAATCATATGAATGAGATTAAAACTTATGTTACTCTCACTATATATGTTTGTCTAAGTGTTATAAAGTTATATTGAAGACACACATTTAGGGGAAGCTAATATTGAGGGAGAGAAAAATCGTCAACAATTTGGACTCTCAAAGCTTCACAAGTTTTAAAGCTTGCCATCATCAAAAAGGGGAGATTGTTAGCGACCAATACGCAAGATAGATTTTGATGATGCAACACTAGAACTCTTCGACGCGCATTAGCTAGACATTACAAAAAGATGTTGAAGCATATTGGTGGTGAAGAGCAATGAATGTGAAGAATAATGCGTATTGATAAAATCTTGTGTAGTCTTAGCTTCGGGCTCTATTTGTAAAGTGAATTGTTTAATTAAGTATCTAAGCTCATAGGACACATGTACATTCATATAGATGCATTAGGGTCATGTGAAAAATATTTTAAACCTTTAAATCCTGCATTTTTATACTGAGATAGGCATACCGGTCTCCTACACCGGCATACCGATGTTGATACTCTGTTTTGCAACCTCTCTGGAACCGACATGAATCATATCAGTCACATACCGTTCTACCATACCGGTCTACCTCTGTTTTACAAGCTCTCTAGAACTGGCAAGGAACATATCGGTCCTATACCGGTCACCCATACCAGTGAGCTTAATTGTTACATGGTTGTGGAAATCGGCAAGGATCATACCAGTCATAATATCGATTTCTATACCGGTGAGCCAATTTATTTTGCATAGTTGCGGAAACCGGCAAGGACCATACCGGTGTCCATACCAGTGTAACAGATATATTCAAACAGTAATATAACCATTGCTTTTGCCCAGCATACCGATGTCTGCAGACCGACATATCGGTCTCAGATAGAACTGTTGGGGCAAATTTATTTTTCACTATAAATATGCCTCAAACTCGTTTTTACCATCATCCAACACCTTCATACAATTTATTACAAGGCAAAAACAAAGAGTTTATTCCTTCATATCATTAGTAATGAGCTTAGAACACTTCGGTAAGCAACTCACATCTTGAATCTTCATTTTCTTTGCGAGTGCCCAAATATATTTCTTAAATCTTATTATCAAACACTTGTGATTTATAAGAGGTTCGTGAGTGAGCCTACATTAAAACTCATTATAAGAGGTTTGTAGTGAACCTAGCGTGTAACTCTTGGTTGTGGGTGAGCCACAAAAAACTCATTGTAAGTTGTGGACTCAACTTAGTGGAAATCTTCAAGTGCGGCTTGGGGGAGTAGACGTAAACATTATTGGCTGAACCACTATAAATCAATGTGTTATTTTCTCTATCCTTCAACTATTTACTTATTACAAGTTTTATTATTATTATTATTATTATTATTATTATATATATATATATATATATATATATATGCGCTTATTGTTTAGAAAACCTACATTTAGTAGATATATTGTAATTGAGAAAATTAACCTAAACTTAATTGGTAAAGCTACAAGCTTTGTAGCCTAAAATCGACAAAGATTTTTATTTCCGCATTATTAGGCCAAAATCTGATTCACCCCCCTCTTGAGTATATAGAGTTATGTGTTGTTGGAAATTAATTATTGTTAATTATTTGGTGTTGTTAAATAATAATAATTAGTAATAATTTCATGTTAGAAATTATTAAGTTAATTATTTGGTGTTGTTAAATAACAACAATTAGTAATGATATCATTATTAAGTAAACAACAAGAGTTGTTAATCAAATAATTAAGTAACAACAAGAGTTGTTAAGTAACAACAATTAGTGAAATGTTAAATGGGGAACATATGGTACACCCATGCTGTTAACATTTTTGTAAGGGTTAGAAAATATCATTATGCATCCTAATAATGTGATTAATAGTAATCAATGCATGTGATTACATAGTGACCTGGTTTCCCTCCTATAAATAAGACCATTTGCTTATTGAGTTAAGCAATCAATTAAGTTTGATTAAGAGGTCTCTACAAGTTTAAAAGGTATGCAATTGTGTTGTGATTAATATAGATTTATTTCAATTAGCATGTAAATAAATCTAGGACTAGTAATACATGTATGGTTAGATCCTAAGAGGACAAACATATAAATATATTAGGGATTATGTTTCCTAACATTGGTATCAGAGCCTTAAATGCATGTATTCTAGTTGGATTACACAAAAATTGCATGAACATGCATGAAAAATGTTGAAAATGCTTCTGGTTTTTATTTTTACAAAAATGATTTTCTTCTAAATTTGGGCCATAATAACTCTCTGTAGAAAATTGATAATCACATTTTCAAATATGTTTTGAAAACTAGGTCATGAGTTCTTCAATTTGGCATATCATTTGCTTAATTTGGATTAAAATTGAGAAAGATATGGTCCCTAGAAGTTGGCTAGTTGAATCTGTTTTTACCCAGAAAAACACTCGCAGAAGAGCCGTACTACATGTCATCCGTTATTTAGAGGAGAGGACGACAAGTCGTCCAGATTATGTACGGCATGTCGTACATGTTCCGGGTTTGCAAATGATATGTCATCCGGTTTATGTACGACAAGTCGTACGCATAACAACGAGAAGGACGATATGTCATCCGCAACATGTCAACCGACAAGTGGGATGACACTATTAGATTAAAACGACATGTCATACGGCCATCGAACAAGCGGATGACATGTCGTCTGCGCGTGGAAGTAACCGAGGTTGGCCGGCGCGTGAGGGCGAGTGGGAGCCCATGGCCAGCGCATGGAGGAGCGTGGTGGAGCGTGAGCCACTCCTGTGGCGCGTGAATGGCACGTGGACATCTATGTTGGCCCGTGTTGGTCATGTCTGTATCGGTTTGCTTCGGTAATTTCGATCCGTCATGATTAAATGTCTAGTCTTTTTGCATATTGTATTAATCGGCCATGATAAATTATTTTATCATATAAACTTTGTGTTTATGTAAATGAATATCTTTGTGATGTTTATTTTAGTTAATGTAACTTTGTGTTTCATTATATTGATTTTTCTTTATATTTATTGCAGAAAAATCATGCCGATCAGACAAAGAACTACAAAAAGGGTTATGACATCCGCCCAGAGTGAAAAATTGAAAGACATGTTGCTGGATCTGTCATATAATCACCTTTAATAACATGTTACAAGAATCTATATGGGAAGGTAATTGGATATGACAACCGAACAGACTCAGATTGCTACGAAATACTCTCCCAGAAATATGGCAAAAAGGGCTTACTGATATTTAGAAATTAGTAACTCATATAGAAGAATTACGTGTTCAGTATAACATAGTCATTGAGAGGTTAGCGATTGAGTATCTCCAATATAAGGCAAATCATACCATTTTTCCTTTGATGTCCCAGAAACGTTGCAAGGATCCGAAATTTGCTATAGGTTTCCCATGGTTGTCCAAGATCAATTACGAATTACCACAAGAATTTAAGGATTCTTATCCTAAGATATTTATTCGTTGGAACACTAGAACCGGAAAAGTTTTAAGTGTCAAATATTAGTTTTTTCTATGATAAAACTATGTTAATGTTTATGTGTGTAATTGTTTGTTACTTCACGACATGTAAATATTGTATTTATATGTATGAATGTTTCATGTTGAATTTAATTTATGTAATTAAATAAATGATTGTCATGTACAATAGTCGCATGATTAAGATGTCCTAAGAATTTATGTAGTTTTTAGAAAATGATTTTATGTGATTATTATGTTGATAATATTTTTACATTGGGTAATTGGATGATGATTGGACACATAGTGGCCTTTTGACTCTAACCACATTGAAAAATCTTATTAAACATAATTTATTTCATGATAAAATAAGACAAAAGTATTAACAATTGTGCATGAATGTCTGTAGAAACTTTGTGTTTTTTAATATGGCTTCCGCAACAAAGAACATTATTGCTGAACTCAACAAGGTTGAGAAACTGAATGGCGATAATTATGAAATTTGGAGCATGAAAATCCAATATGTGCTAGAAGAACAAGAGGTTCTTGAAACTCTGAAAATGAGCATGGATAAACCTGAATAGGGCACTACGGCCCAACACAGGCGAGACCGAGAGGCTTATGAGGCCTGGAAGAAAAAGAATTTCATTGCCCGCATTACGTTGCTAAGCAGTATGGATAATGACCTAATGAAAGAGTTCAAGAAATATGATATGGTTAAGGACATGTGGTCCACACTAGCTGAAAAGTTTGGTAGTACCTCAATAACCAAACTCATGTCACTGACAATCAAGTTTGACACATACAAGAAACGTCCTGAGTTCACTATGTCAAAACACTTGAGGCAAATATCAAACATGATTACTGAACTGGCAGATGCTGGACATGTTCTTACGGATGAACAAAAAGTCCAAGCGGTCATTCGTTCTCTTCCAAATAGTTGGGAGCATATGAAGATGCATTTGACCCACAATGAGAGCATCAAAACCTTTGATGATGCTAAACGTCACCTTGAATTAGAAAGTGACCGACTTGCGGCTGCTAAGTCAAATACTGAAGTGTATATGACAGAACCTAGCAAACCTGGGGGTTTCAAGAAGAAAATAAAATTCCATGGTGGTGGGTTCCAGTTCGGAAAAGAACAAAATTCTTCCAAACCAGAAAAGAAACAGAAGACCAATCAACATGGGAAAGGAACAACATCCTATCAAAAAGAAAAACATGGCAAATGTTAAATGTTTTAACTGTGGTAAGAAATGTCATTTTGCTCATGACTGCACTGAGCCTAAAAAGGTGAATACCTTTCGTGCATATTTAAATTAAATATGTGTTTCAAGTTCAATCTTTCTAACTGAATCTAATCCTTTGTGGACTGTAGACTCAGGAGCCACATACCATGTAGCGAAGGATAGAGATGCCTTCGTGGAATTTCGACGAATTTCACCTGGGGTGAAGTGGATATATGTTGGCAACAACTCACGGGTTGAAGTCAAAGGAATAGGAACATGTAAGTTAGTCATGCATGATGGAAAAACTTTACTACTACATGATGTATTGTTTGCTCTACAAATTCGTCGAAATTTAGTTTCTGTGTTGGTTTTGGTTAATTTAGGTTTCAATTTGAACTTTCATAAATTTGGTGTTGATTTGTACTTAGGTACAATACACTATGGTTCTGGTTATTTTCTTGATGGTTTTATTATATTAAATGTTGAGTATTTTAATCACAATTCCAGTTTTTCGTTTGTTACTTCATCTGTCAGTAATGATAGTAATGTAATTGTGTGGCATGCTAGACTTGGCCACATTGGCCAGCAAAGAATGAACATATTAGCCAAAAAATGCTTTCTGGGAAATATTGAGAAGGTAGAATTGTCAACCTGTGAATATTTATTGGCTGGAAAAACTGCGAGAAAATCATTTGGAAAATGGACTAGAGCAGAATTTCCATTACAATTAATCCATTCAGATATCTATGGTCCAATGAATGTCAGGGCAAGACATGAAGCATCTTATTTCATCACATTCATAGATGATTTTACTCGCTTTAGTTATGTCTATTTGATTGCTCATAAATCTGAAGCATTAAAATGTTTCAAGAAATTTATGAATTTAACAGAAAATCAACTGGACAAGAAAATTAAAGCACTACGCACTGACCGTGGTCGTGAGTACTTATCTGATCAGTTCAGAGAATTATGTGATGAAAAAGGAATTAGTCGTCAGTTGACTACTCCTGCTACTCCTCAACAAAATGGTGTTGCGGAAAGAAGAAATAAAACTTTTCTTGAAATGGTTAGGTCTATGATGGCACAAGCAAATTTGCCTATAACCTATTAGGGTGATGCATTATTAACTGCCACATATGTACTTAACCGAGTGCCATCAAAATCTTTTGCCACCACACCATATGAGTTATGGACAGGTCGTAAACCAGATATTCACTTTCTAAAACCTTGGGGTTGTGCGGCCTATGTTCATGTGCGTTCTCACGAACATGGAAAGGTAGGCCCAAGAGGAAAAAAATTTTATCTTTATAAGATATTCTGAACAATCAAAATGATATGTTTGCATAGGTGAACATGAAAGTGGAGGTGTGACAGAATTTGAATCATGAGATATCACATTTTTAGAAAATGATTTTCCTAAGCAGGGAGAGATAGGTCAAGATTTATCTATATATGAAACTCAAGATCACATGGATCACATGATTGGTGAACACTCGGGTTTACCTAATTCAAGTGGGAGTGATGAGAGAAATTTGAGAAAACATGATGAATCTGTTTCACATGAATCTCAAAATGATGAATTAGTTTCACACGAGTCTCATTTACGTGATCCGAGTGGGAGTGATATACATAGTGGGAGCAATGTGCATGATCCAAATGGGAATAATATCGAAAGTGAGGAATCAGTTCCACCACTAGAATCCCAATTGCAACGTAGTAATCGTATAGGCATTCCTCGACGTCGTTTCGATATCGAATGAGAAACCTTTATGATTCTACCTCAAGAGGATGAAGAACCTAGAAACATAAAAGAGGCTCTTCAGTGTCATGCTAAGGAAAAATGGATGAAAGCAATGGAAGACGAAATGGAGTCAATGAGGTCCAACCAAGTTTGGAAATTGGTTGATCTACCCAAAGGACGCAAAGCTATCAAGAACAAATGGGTTCTTAAAATAAAGCGTAATGCCGATGGCAATATCGAAAGATATAAAGCACGACTTGTAGCAAAAGGGTATACACAACATGAAGGAATTGACTACGAATAGACTTTTTCACCCGTTGTAAGGTTTACCTCAATTCGCTTGATTCTGGCTATAGTAGCAAGCATGGATCTAGAATTACATCAAATGGATGTAAAGACTGCTTTTCTCAATGGAGAACTTGATGAAGAAATCTACATGGAACAACCAGTAGGTTTCATAAAAGAAAATGAAAAGGAGAAAGTATGTAGACTTTTAAAGTCTATATATGGTCTCAAGCAATCGTCTAGACAATGGTATATACGATTCCACAATACAGTCATTTCGAATGATTTCACAATGATAGATGAGGATCATTGTGTGTACACCAAGAGAGATAAAGATAAGTTCATTATCTTATCTTTGTACGTGGATGATATACTTATAACCGGTAATGATAAGGAGTTTGTAAAATACATCAAATAATGGTTATCATCTAACTTCGAGATGAAAGATATGGGTGAAGCTGTATTTATTCTTGGGGTTAAGATCTCAAGAAATCGTTCAAAGAATTTATTATCTCTTTCACATGAGTCATATATAAAGAAAATTCTTGAACGCTTCCAAATGCAGGCTTGTAAACCCATTGATACTTCTATCACGAAAACTGAAGCTTTAAGTCGTAGATTGTATCCTGAAACTCCACAGGAAAATGAACAAATGAAGAAAGTTCCTTATGCAAATGCAGTTGGAAGTTTAATGTATGCAATGTTGTGTATAAGACCTAATATCTGTTTCGCTGTTGGAATGGTAAGTAGATACCAATCCAATCCAGGACTAGCACATTGGAAAGCAGTTAAAAGAATATTTAGGTATCTGAAAGGGACAGCCGATTACTCATTGTGCTATCAAGGAAATGATCTGCAATTGCGAGGCTATACTGATGCTGACTGGGGAGGAGATTTAGATGAAAGAAAATCTACCTCTAGTTTTGTTTTCTTGCTAAACAATGGTGCCATTTCATGGAGCAGTAAGAAACAGTCTTGTATAGCCTTATCCACAATGGAGGCTGAATTTGTGGCCTTTTCATCAGCAGTACAAGAGGCTGTGTGGTTGAAAAGGTTCTTGGATCATTTGGGTATGTCAAATGAAGCTTCTGGTCCAGTATTAGTTAACTGTGATAGTGAAGCAGCGATAGCCTACACAAAAGACCCAAAATTCCATTGTAAAACGAAACACATAGATACCAAATATAACTTTGTGAAAGACATAGTTGCACGAAAAGAGGTAAACATGAAGTACATTTCTACGCAAGAAATGGTAGCAGATCCATTGACCAAGCCTGTTCCTAGAGATGTCTTGTTAGACATGTAAAAACTCAGGGATTACGTAGATGTTAATGTACTTACATATTATGATATGTATTTTTCTCAAATAATGTTTACTAATGTTAATACCCATTGATGTTTGTATTCAATGCTTACATGTTAATAGGTTGATACATGTTTTAAACAAATATACTATTTGTTAGTATGAGAAGTATGTTAGACAAGTGAATGATTGGCCCTCTCACACGGGCAATCGCCTCCATTATGGGAGATGAGACAAATTTTTAAGCTAATTATCTGAGTGATAATTTAGAGAGCTCAAGCTTCAAAATTATGTAATGTCGTTATGAGGTCATTTTCTCTGTGATATGACCTAAGGTGAATAAGTTCGTTTCACCTTACTTGTCTAAATGTCAGATATGAGTTAGACATTGTGTTTTGTCTGAACTATAATCTGTACGATATTTTATGAGACATACGCTCCATGGGAAATGAGAGAATACCGTAGCACATGTTTTCATATCATGTGTACATTTGCGACTATTGAGGGTAATACAAGTAAAGATCTCAGAATTGATATTGTGTGAGACCCTTGAGATTATTTCAATCTCACATTGTACCCTTTAGACTCTTGTCTGCTTCTTAAAACTTAGATTTGAATATCGCTATCTTGGAGTGTTACTGAAGGATCATGAAAGATTCGATCCGAAAGGGCATCTCTGGAAAAGCGAATTGAATCAAGGTTGAGAGATTCGAGAAAGGAGAAAGATCATTATATAAGTAATATCACATTAGCTTGTATTCACTGGTCGACCAATTATCTTGTTCTATTTGATCAAACATGATTGTGAATACAAAATAAATATTACATTCGAAAAGAGATCGAGAGAGATTTAATGTGATAAATGATCGAGGATACTGCATACATAATCCACTATGGTTCTATCCATTTTTTGAGCGGCTATATATTCCTAACAGATGTATAGCAAATGAGCTCTCGAAGTATGCTGGTCGCACGACACAATTGCAAAGTATGAATTATTCTTGTAGAGATAATAAAAACTGTTGATCCCATCATGTGTGAGTGGAAATTAATTGTTGTTAATTATTGGTGTTGTTAAATAACAACAATTAGTAATAATGTCATGTTGGAAATTATTAAGTTAATTATTTGGTGTTGTTAAATAACAACAATTAATAATGATATCATTATTAAGTAAGTAACAACAAGAGTTGTTAAGTAACAACAATTAGTGAAATGTTAAATGGGGAACATATGGTTCTATCCATTTTTCGAGCGGCTATATATTCCTAACAGATGTATAGCAAATGAGCTCTCGAAGTATGCTGGTCGCACGACACAATTGCAAAGTATGAATTATTCTTGTAGAGATAATAAAAACTGTTGATCCCATCATGTGTGAGTGGGAGATGTTGGAAATTAATTGTTGTTAATTATTTGGTGTTGTTAAATAACAACAATTAGTAATAATGTCATGTTGGAAATTATTAATTTAATTATTTGGTGTTGTTAAATAACAACAATTAATAATGATATCATTATTAAGTAAGTAACAACAAGACTTGTTAAGTAACAACAATTAGTGAAATGTTAAATGGGGAACATATGGTTCTATCCATTTTTCGAGCGGCTATATATTCCTAACAGATGTATAGCAAATGAGCTCTCGAAGTATGCTGGTCGCACGACACAATTGCAAAGTATGAATTATTCTTGTAGAGATAATAAAAACTGTTGATCCCATCATGTGTGAGTGGAAATTAATTGTTGTTAATTATTTGATGTTGTTAAATAACAACAATTAGTAATAATGTCATGTTGGAAATTATTAAGTTAATTATTTGGTGTTGTTAAATAACAACAATTAATAATGATATCATTATTAAGTAAGTAACAACAAGAGTTGTTAAGTAACAACAATTAGTGAAATGTTAAATGGGGAACATATGGTTCTATCCATTTTTCGAGCGGCTATATATTCCTAACAGATGTATAGCAAATGAGCTCTCGAAGTATGCTGGTCGCACGACACAATTGCAAAGTATGAATTATTCTTGTAGAGATAATAAAAACTGTTGATCCCATCATGTGTGAGTGGAAATTAATTGTTGTTAATTATTTGGTGTTGTTAAATAACAACAATTAGTAATAATGTCATGTTGGAAATTATTAAGTTAATTATTTGGTGTTGTTAAATAACAACAATTAATAATGATATCATTATTAAGTAAGTAACAACAAGAGTTGTTAAGTAACAACAATTAGTGAAATGTTAAATGAGGAACATATGGTACACCAATGATGTTAACATTTTTGTAAGGGTTAGAAAAGGTCATTATGCATCCTAATAATGTGATTAATAGTAATCAATACATGTGATTACATAGTGACCTGGTTTCCCTCCTATAAATAAGACCATTTGCTTATTGAGTTAAGCAATCAATTAAGTTTGATTAAGAGGTCTTTACAAGTTTAAAAGGTATGCAATTGTGTTGTGGTTAATATAGATTCATTTCAATTAGCATGTAAATAAATCTAGGACTAGTAATACATGTATGGTTAGATCCTAAGAGGACAAACATATAAATATATTAGGGATTATATTTCCTAACATGTGCAATATTGCTTGTAGGTAATTTCAATTGCTCGGTCATATATCTTAGCATCTCAGGAGACTTTCGTATAATCAGGTGTCCAGCAAGTTCTCTGCTACTGTGTGGATGACTGCAACTGATTAAATCAAATAAGAATCAGTTAGAGTGTGTTAGTAGAGTTTGTTATTTATGATGATGTGAACCAATAGTTTGTAAGCACGCCTAACAAACTTTCCCGCCTAAATTAGTCAGTTACAATTCCTAATATAAATATAGACTTTGTACAGATCAATATGTGCTTCTGAGTTTTCTGTGAAATCAATGAAGTAAGAGTTTTATTTTCCTTTCATTATCCGATCAACCAAACACCACACTTGATCATTTACAGTGATTTTAACTTGGTATCAGAGCTTCGATCATGGCAAATCAAACTTCCTCTAGCATCTCGCAACCTCCATCAATTGTTTCACAAACTCAGCTGCCAAATTTCTTCTTTACTGCTTCAGTCAAACTTGATCGAAAGAATGACATGCTATGGAGATCACAAATGATGTCTTCACTAATAGGAAATGGAATTGAAGGTTTTGTGGATGGATCAAAGGCCTGTCCAAGCAGATTCAGTAATCAAACCTCAGATTATTAAATGTTATTGTATATAATAGAATTTGTAGCAACCGTCCTCTTTAATTGTGGTATAGACAAAGGATCCAATTGTAACCTATGATTTCTACTGAGAGCAACTGTTTTACCTCCCCACTGAATCTCCATCACCAGCTTTATTTTATTTTATCTATGTATTATACCTTCTAAAATAATTATATACAAATAAATTTCATTAAGGTGTAATTGAAAATAATTTCATAAAATGAGTAAATTAAAAGTATTTATTATTAAATTATAAGATTTGATCATTTTTTTAATATTCTTAGTATTAAAAAAAGTAATGAAGTCATACAACTACATCAAATATCCAAGGATACAATTGTAAAAGAATATAATTTTAAGATCAGGTAATGATATGTTACTGAAGAATCTGAATTCAGTGTTGAGCTGAATATTATATTGAGCTTGTGATTGATATTTATTAAATAATAATTTAAAAATAATTAGTCATTTATTGTTATATATTATAAAAATTATCTTATTACTGACGGAAATAATTCCATCAGTATTTATAGACGGAAATAATTCCATCAATATTTACAGACATATTATCGACGAATTCAAAAAAAAATGACTTTAAAAAATTTTGCGGTTATATTTAGTGACGAAATTACTGACGGATTTCTGTCGATAAATTACCAACAAAAATCTCTGTTAGTAAATCAGAGACCAATTAACCGACTGAAAATTCCGTCACAAATTGAACTGTTTTTTTTTTTTTTTTTTATAATGATACATGCAATATACAAACATACGTGAAAGAAAAAGGTAGGGGACCTCTTTATACTTAACCTCACCTCAAAGTAGAGGAACCGCCAACCATGATCAAATCCAAGAACTATGAGATCACCATTGATGAGAGCTGGTGACGACACAGCGATAATAACATGACAAGTAGTTATTGATGTTTTGTCCTTTTGAAGCTGCAAGTTGCATCCCCTTCCCCTATGTCTATCATTTACAACTGTATTTAGTTTGTTGCATTACTAGAACGAATAAGTTGCATGTAGCCTACACAAACTAGGAGACAAGCTTTTGCAACTTGATCCGAGTTAGGTTCCCTTCTTGCAACTTGTTTCATCAAATCTCTCTCTTTCATTATGTACATTGAATTTTATTTATCATTACCTTATTTTTCCCATGCTTTGATATTGATAGCTGAACTACCATTAATTATTTATTTGTATGATCTCAACGGTTGTCCAAGTAAACTTTTATACGCTGGGATTTGGAGTCAAATGACTAAAATGTTCTTATGACGTCAGTAAAATTTTAACACTTTTTAAATTTCGGATGCAAAAATTAACACTTTAAAAAATTTTGAATTAACTTTACAGTAGTTTATCTGGTCGAGTCAACTTGAGATTCAATTGAATTGACTTGAGTTCTTAACTGATCTGATTTGTTGATGAGCGGTCAATATACATATATTTCCCGTCATTCTATCTTAATGTTTTGCATGTTATTTCGAGCTTCATAAGCGAATTGATATATTTTGAGTACATTTTGCACGTCAAAATAATATCAACATTAATCGGATGTCTCGAGAGATGAATCGTGACGCGCTAACTGAAGAACAAGGAGTCTCGACACCATGCAACAAAAAGTCTCAACTCGCATAATATAGACTTCACGCAAAGCATGCACATTAAGTGCGTTGAGACACAACTCAAGCATAGGCACGACACATGAAATGAAATTTTACAAAGTCGCGAGATTCTCCCAGGACTCGAATTTTAATCAAGAAAGAGCCCATAGACTCCCTATATAAGCATAATTCATCCCCAAAACCTAGATGAAGTCTCATAACATAATTTTGGAGTCCAGAACATAGAAGCACACCTAAAGTAAGGAAATAACGAGTGCATCAGTCGGAGTTGTAGCTTGAAAATGAAGACAACAAACAAGAGTTTTTTCCTTCCATTTTCTTTCTAACTTTATTTTTTTGAGTTCTTGACTTTTTATAATGATTAGATTGTATCTACTGAATATTATGAGTAGCTAATTCATTAAATCTACGGTTGTAATGGATCTCAAGCATGTTTAATTAAATATTTACATATTTTTATTCTTTTGGGATTGTTATTGATTATTTATTATTATTTGTGCTTAACACATATTTTATTTATTTGGCCAACAATAAAATAGTATTGGTAAGTCCTTAGGAATTCGATAGAGGAAATTTGGATTAACTGTGGGAATAATAGCGTGTGATCTTATTCGTTGAATAGATTTTCCTTCAGGATAGACATATACCTGCAGGGCATGCATAGCCACTATTAGAATGTGACCTTAAAGAATTTGATTTAAATTAATTAACATAAATATATAGTTAATTGGTTTAAATCTGAATATATCTACCTGACCATCGAAATATGATTTTAGATAGTTTGGTGTTCTAGGTTAATAATTCGTAACGACCCAATTGAATGAAAAGTATCTGAACCCATTTGGTGCATAATTAGGTGAAGTTAAAACTTTAGGTTCTTCTCGCACATAAAGTTTATCTCCAAAATTATTGCTTGATCATTATTTAATCTTTCAATTAATTTTAGGTTAATCAATCACTCATTTTCTCACCTAATAGTTTAGTTTTTGTTAAGTAAGTTAGTTTTAATATTAATAGGAGAACTAATAAATTCATGTGGGTACGATATCTGACTTTTAGTCACTATATTACTTGAGTGATACGTGCACTTGCGTGCTAAATTTATAAAATCGCGATCAAGTTTTTGGCACCGTTGTTGGGGACTTATTTATTTTTCTTATTAATATTAGGACAATAATATACTTGCTTAGCTAAACACCTCTCTCTTTTCTTTTTATCTTTCTTTTTGTTTTTCTTTTATTTCGGGTGGTCGAAGTAATAATGTACCACTGGGCAATGGAGGCATTAAGAGTTATAAGAGGTGATCCTACACCCCATGTCGGTGAGACACCGTCTTATTTTTTTAGGCCTGTTGTCCAGGCCAACAACTATCAATGGATCTCAGAGTGAACTACCACGATAGATGCTCAAGCAATTCAAAGCACGATGATGAGATGTGAGATATATGGGGGGCAATCACTCGAGTGATCAATGCACGTTCAACTATAACCCAAGGTGGTAAAACCGTCAGAATTTTACATGGAATAACAATGAAGGTCCTGTATATGTCACTAAATCATATTTTCTTTTTTATCCACCACAAGCCCAAGAATTTCCTCAAAAACCAGATCAATTCATAGAAGAAATGATCATTGACATATTAAAGAAGCAAGAAGCTAAATATGATGCCCTCTTTCAGAGCCAAACAGGGTCCTTAAAGCACTAGAAGTCCAAGTGAGATAACTAGCCAACAACCAGAGCTCTCTACCACAAGGGACATTGCCAAGTAAAACTAAAGAAGAACCTATGGAATCAAGAGACTCATAAAGATGTCGTAATAGGGATAGAGACAGAGCTGTATATAGAGATTGATGTGTCATGTCAAGATCTTAGACCATGCATTATGCAGATGCCTGATAAAGAGCTAGACTAAGAGATCATTTGAACAAAAAATTGGAAAAAAAGAAAAGAAAAGAAAAAATACTTAGAAAAATAAACAAAAAATAAACCACCTATAACCTATAAAGGTGAAGCTACCCATGGGTGCGTGTTAGGACCACCATGAGGAGAAATGCTACCTTAAATGGTATGTGAATCAAAAGATAAAGAAAAAAGAGAACTTGTACCATATCGAGTTTAATAGGCAAATACCTAGCACTTTTGAGATATTTAGGTTGGTTAGACCTATCAGATCCCAATTTTTTTTATGCGAAATCACCAAATTAGCTTACTTAGGAATCGAGTTGTGACCAAACCTTAAAACACACACACTTGAGTCTAACTTAGATGATTTTTTCAAGAACTTGAATTTGAGTTGCGTTGGGTATTTTGAAGGTTCTTTGATTTCATTGGTAGACATGTTTTGATGACAATATTATGTGTAACTACCAGGACTGTTTTATGTGTTTTATAATTTTTGCATGATTGCATGTGTGTATTGAATGACGTTTGTGAGTGCTGTCGTGTAAGCCCTCATGATACTATAACTTGCCCACTAGGGCCGCCTAGGGGTTTAAAGGCTTGTTGCATACGCTAAATGAAATCGTGATCCCTACGATAATGCCTTAGGTTAATTTATTTTTCATTTTTTTATTTCTTTTAATTTTGCTCAAGCACCAGCAAATTGTTAAGTTTGGGGTGTGATGGACGGTCAATATACCTATATTTTCCGCTCCTTTATCTTAATATTTTACATTTTATTTCCAGATTTATGAGTGAATTGATGTGTTTTGTGTACGTCTTACAGGTCAAAAGAATATCGAGAATAATCAGATGTCTTGAGGAATGAAATGAGAAATTGGAGCTAGATTGGACGAATTTCAGAGTCAAAAAATGCATCCTGATGTTGGAAGAGCGTCGAGATGCGCTTACGTTGAAAATTCAGGCAGTGGGCCTGTTAAGTTTGAGGGTGTGATTAGCGGTCAATATACCTACCTATATTTTATGCCCCTCTATCTTAATATTTTACGTGCTATTTCGAGATTTATTAGCGAATTGATGTGTTTTGTGTGCGTTTTACAGGTCAAAATAATATCAAGAATAATCGAATGTCTTGAGGAATGAAACGCGAAATTGGAGCTAGATTGGACGAATTTCCGAGTCAAAAAATACGTCCCGACGTCGGGACGCGCTTACATTGAAAATTCAGGCAATGAGAGCTTTAAATTAGGTGAGTCGCAACACTGCCCATGGAGTGTCGCGACACGCTAACTAAAGAACAAGAAGTCTCGATGCCATGCAACAAAGAGTCTCAACGCGCATAATATAGACTTCATGCAAAGCATGCACATTAAGCGCTTTGAGATGCAACTCAAGCAGACACAACGCATGAAATGAAATTTTGCAAAGTCGTGACGCCTTTCGCCCGTTGCAACAGTTCCAACTTCCCTAAATTCGCCTAGAATTCGAATTTTAATCAGGAAAGAGCCCTCAGACTTCCTATATAAGCATAGTTTATCCCCAAAACCTAGATGAAGTCTCATAACATAATTTTTGAGTCCAATAGCATAGAAGAACTCATAGAGTAAGGCAAGAACGAGTGCATCAACTGGAGTTGGAGTTTGAAGGCGAAGATTGCAAACGAAAGTTTCTTTCTTCATTTTTCTCTCGAACTTTATCTTTTATGAGTTCTTGACTTTTTACAATGATTAGTTTGTATCTAATGAATATTATGAGTAGCTAATTTATTAAATATCCCAAGCATGTATAATTAATTATTTGTAAATTTTTATTCTTTTGGGATTGTTATTGATTATTTATTATTCTCTGTACTTGAACGCATATTTTATTTGTTTGGCCAACAATAAAATAGTCTTGGTAAATCCTTAGGAACTCGACGGATGAAATTTTGGTTAGCCGTTGGAGACTTGTAAATAGTTTAGTATTCTACCTTACCATCGAAAGAGACTTGTAAATAGTTTATTGTTCTAGGTTAATAATTTGTAACAACCTAATTGAATGAAAATTGTTTGAACCTATTGTGTGCATGATTAGGTGATGTTACAACCATAAATTCTTCTGACACATAAAATTTATCTCCAAAATTATTATTTAATCTTTAATTAATCTTTCAATTAATTTTAGATTAATCAATCACTCATTTCCTCAGCTAATAGTTTAGGTTAAGTTAAGTAAATTAGTTTTAGTATGAATAGGAGAAATAATAAGTCATTGTGGGTTCGATATCCGAATCTTGGCATTATATTACTTGAGTGATATGTACGCTTACGTGATAGATTTATAAAATTGTGATCATTTATCATGATTCATAGACATGTTTTAATTTAAGTCCCCAAGGAACGTGGCTTGGTGGTGTAGGGCTCAGGATCTCACCTTGAGGTCCTCGGTTCGAATCCAGGGAGTTCGTTTCTTGTAAGAGCCTGGAACAGCCGGGGTTTTACCTACTCCGATTAAGCCCGAAATGAGTGGTTGGCAGCGAGATTTCCAAAGATTCTAAAAAAAAAAAAAAATTATTTTAGTGTAATTTTTATTTACCTTTCCTAACAATTTTAATCTGATCTTGAATTTGGTTTATTTTGAAACTTGTAATTTAACTCTTGTTCAAACGATTTTGTATCTATTTTATGATATTTTATAGTGTTAGTGTATGAAATGCCTTTTTGTAGCATTAATCAACTACACAATGATAAAATGTTCTGTAACTTCAAAAAGAAAAAAAAATTATCAACTATGGGAATCACTAGTCTTTAATTAATTCTATGTTCGTATAATTATGTGGACCAAAGGAGGTTTGGTCCAATATAATTTGGATTTTTTTATTTTTTATTTTTACTTTCAATTTTAGTTTCTTTTTTTTTCTTTTTTTTTTAAATAATTGAGTTCTTAAAGTTAATATTTTTTATTACTTCCCTCCTAGATTTTTATTTCTAATTTCCCCTTACTATCCTTTTAGAATTGTAAAAAGTTACTGCTAGTGGATTTATCTTATCCATTGTCTTTGACATTATGAAATTGGATCTCACATTGTCAAGCCAGTATCTAGTTATAAACAAAAAGATTGAGATTCCAGATTGTAAGATCACCTCGCCATACTTGTCAATATGGGACCTATAGATTATAATATTTTACCATCTTCCGCAATCTCAGAGTAATTTTAAATTAATTTTTACACTAATCCACTTAATTTCGACCGAGCAAATATAATATCAACGTCAATCCTTGAACTGTATGATTACATTTGAAAAATATGATGTTGGTTGTGATACCGCTTGTTATAAACCAATGGGTACAAGAGATTTATGAGCATTGAATCTGTTTACAAGAGTCTTTGTCATATCATTGACTTCCACAACAAAATTTCTGAATTCAATAAATGATTTGCATCGACGGATAGAGAATTTTAGGAAAAAGATAAGTCGCAAGAAAAGTCTTTACTATATCCAGATAAACCAAGCTAAACCAAATATCTTTTTTCCAATCACGTATTTAAGTTGGAATATTTTTTATTATCGGCTTGAAACCCTAGACCAAACAGAGTAACTATGATTGGTCTCGAAAATTAAAATAAAATAATCGAATATTTATGAGGTAGATCTCAAATAATATCCAAATAAAGAAGTGAAGAAAAAATAAAGACAAAAATGAATTGAAGTAAATATCCAAGAACCTTTATTTTTGTACCAAATTCCTCCCTGCAAGTTTACTTTAGTACAACTTAGACATTTTCGGGACCCGTCAAGGGTATTTGAGTTCGAAACCGGAGCCCCGTTTAGATCTAAATCTCTATCTCTAGAAAGCAAGAAACTCATTGCATTTTTTCTTTTAAAAAATAATTACACATCATACAATGACGATTGCAATTAAAAGGTATGGTATTGACTATGATATCGCTTATTATAAATTTATTGATAGAATTCATCCTTAAAATCGGCTTATAAGGAGAAAGAGTTTAAAAACCTCACATTTAGTTGATATGAGAAAAATGGACCATAACAAGTTCTATGTGAATTTTTAAAATAAAACCTTTATCGATAATAAAAATATAAAACTCATATTGTACACTTAAAAACTCAAAATTATGAATTTGAATTTATAGAAATTTTAATTTTTAGTGTATAATATGATTTATATATTTTTTTATCATTTATCTATAATGACTTTATTTTAAGACCTAGTGCTTCATAAAATTCTATACAACTCAGGATCGTCCTTGTTTGTAACTCGTATTTTAGCTCTTGTTCAAACGATTTTGTTTCTATTTTATGATATTTTATAGGTGGTATGAAATTTTTTTTTTTTGGTGGGATAATTATTGGAATATATGAAGCATTAATCAACTACACTATGATAAAATGTTATATATATATAAAAAAAATTTCTAGGGGTCCCTAGCCATTAATTTTATGTAGGTACAATTATGTGCCGCCCTCCACTCTTGGAGGGCTTCTAAGACCAAAGAAGTCTGATTCGATAGTATTTTTAACTCTCAATTTTGTTTATTTTATTTTTTTATGATTGAGTATCTTAAACTTATTATTTATTATTTACCCTCTTAAATTTTATTTCCAGTTCCATCTTATTAACCTTTTAGAATTGTAAAAAGATACTGCTATTGGATTTACCCTTATCCATTTTTTCGGACATTATGAAATCGGATCTCGCATTTTGAAGCCGGTATCTAGTTAAACAATAAGATTTGAATTTCTTGAGATTCTAAATTGTAAGGCCGCCTCTCATATTTAGCGAATGTAGGATATAAATTATAAAATTTTGTGACACTCCATCGTCTCGATCCCTGCTGAATATTATAATACCGATATCAATTATTACATCGCATAATTGTAATTGAGACATAATGATTATGATATTTTTTTTTTTTTGAAACGATGGAACCCCGCCACCAAACCACCCATTTTGGGCCGCGGCGCAGGTAAAATCACCGGCTGTCCCAGATTCTTACAAGAAATGCACCTCTTGGATTCGAACCCAGAACCTCAAGGTGAGATCCTAGACCCTACACCACCAAGCCACACCCCTTGGGACATAATGATTATGATATTACTTTTTTTTTTTTTATGATATTACTTATTACAAACCAATAGATTGTGTTTATGAGCATTGAATCTGTTTATAAGAGTCTGTTATATTATTGATTTCCACAACTAACTCAGTAAATGATTTGCATGGATGGATAGAGAATTTCAGGAAAAACACAAGTAGTAAGAAAAGTCTTTACAATATCCAGATAAACCAAATTAAGCCGAACATATTTTTTTTCCAATCCTGTTTATGTACTTAAATATGAATATTTTTTATAGATGGTTTTAAGTCTGAAAAAAAGAGTGTCGAATTTTTATGACATGAATCCTTAACCATAACCAAATAAAAAAGTGAAAAAAAAAAAATCAAGCCAAAAAATGAATTGAAGTAAAAATGGAAGAAACTTTATTTTTGTACCAAATTCCTCCCTGCAAGTTTACTTATGTACAACTTGCATAGCGGTAAACCCCGTTTGATAAAGTTACATAGACATTTTCCGGACCCGTTAAGGGTAATTGGGTTCGAAATCGGAGCCCCGTCAAAATCTAAATCTTTGGAAAGCAAGAAACTCATTGCATTTTTCTTTTACTAATTTAGATACTTGATTCTTGCAACTCCAATGTGTTCTGTCTTCTCCTTTTCCTGCTTATGTTTGCTGGAGGGCTATAAGCTCCAGCCTCCAATGGAAAATTCAAGATTGCTTTGCGACCCCTCATTCTGAAAGCAGCAGAATCATAAGCTTTAGCAGCATCAACATCACTATCAAAAGTTCCCAACCAAACCCTGCTTCCCTTTCTTGCCGGGTCCCGGATTTCAGCAGCAAATTTTCCCCATGGCCTTCTTCTTACTCCCCGGAAATGCTTCATCTCCTTGGAGTCACCCACCTTTGGATCTGAATTACTCGAAATGAGTTGCTTTTTCGGACAACATGTTATGTCGTCCCATAATATTTCTTCAGGTTTTATTTCAAGAGTGGGGGAGTTAGGTTCGGGTTTCATCACCTGGAATTCGTGTTTGATGGGTTGGAGAAAAGAAAGATTCGGATCGTCTAAGGAGGTAAAGTCTCCGAGAAGAAACTGGCGAATGAATTCCAGGGCAGATGATTCTTCTATTGTTGACATGTTCATCATATGAACTGAACAAGGATGAGGATATGGGAGTGAGTGAGCTTATAGAAGCAGATTAAATAACTTTCTTTGCCCGTGATTTGGACCAATGTTGAGCTGAGTTTTTGTTTAAAAGTTCTATTTTTTACTATGGGCACAATTGTCCGTTTTGGAAATACGCACGATGATGCATACTTATAACTCATATATCCCATTTGAGAGCACGGGTTCAAGTTGCACTATCAATATATTTCCACGAAAATATGTTGTCACACGTGAGGGAAGTATTCACAAGAATAAATCTGTGCGAAACTAAATGTCATCGTGTGTATTCTCAAAGCGGACGATTGTGCTCGTAGTGAGAGTGTTCCAAAAAATAACACTATCGTTACTGAATATTAGATAAATAAAACTCACGTGAGATTTATATTAAATAAATTATAATAATTGATTTAAATTGGGGGACAGACTCGATCATAATCCTTGTACACAAAGGCACTTAACGTTATGGCTTATGGCTAATAGGAGTCCCTCTTTTTTGACGTGGGACATGCCATAATTTATTTGTATTTGGACCATTAGCTGCGATGAATAAAGACCCTTTACACGGTTTTCACCCCATGGTTATGGAATCAACTATACCTAAAAGCATTGTACAAATAGACTGGAGAGATAGTGACATCCATTGTCACTAGCTAACAACTAGCACTTGTATGAAATGAATTTGGGCTTTGTCGATCTTATTCACTCAATTAATGCCCAATCAATTTGGTCGTCGTACATCCACGAGGTCGATTATTTTTATTTATTTTGTTATCTGGATCCGAATTTCTAAAAAATAAGAAGATAAAAATTAAATTTGGTTTACCTTTTAAAAAAAAAAAAGTTGTTTGCTGTACAACAGCATGGTTTCATTGTAAATATTTTTTTTTAAAAAAAAAAAAAAATTCATTGAACGACTTGCTCATGCAAGCGTCATCGTATTTGATGAAGGATTTTGATGATGAAACGCAAGCGGCTTCGACGCACATTCGCGAGCATTATAAAAAGAGGTCGAAGCAAATTGGATGTGAAGACTTAAGCATCAAACGATGATATCTAGTATAATCTTATACTTTAAGGTTCTCAATATAAGTGAGTATTCTAAGTTCATAGGAATCACACATTCATATAGATACATTAGAGTCATGTGTAAAATATTTTAAATCTTCAAATCCTAAATTTATGCACTGTGACCGGCATACTGATCTCTGATATCGGCATACCGGTGTCCATGCTCTGCCTTGGGCAGTTTTGTATTTTCTCTGAAACCGGGCTACTTCATACCAGTATACCATAACAGTTAGTCTGGAGTTTGCTAGCTATTGAAACCGGGACGAATCATACCAGTCCCCATACCGACTAGCTAATTGGCATACTGGTCACTATATCGGTCAGTAATCCGGTTGGTCTACGCTTTAATCTTCAACAGTCATATTCATATAGTCGTTTAAATTACAGGACCGACATATTGGCTCCTATAGACAGGTATATCGGTCTCATGACAGAGAGATAGGGGCAATTTTCACCTTCACTATATATTGAGCCCCAATTTCATTTTTGTCAAGCTCTTACACCTTCTAACATTTCTTTAAAAGCAAAAAAACAGATAGTTTTAACCATCTTCTTTATCATACACTCTCCTAATCATTAAAGCTCACGCACTACATTTTCATACATATATTAGTGAACTTGGATTTACTTGGGTTAGAAAATCACTTCCTAAAGATTCTTTATCCCTTGTGAGGACCCAAGTTGTGTAGTACATTCTTTTTATCTTAAATACTTGTGGTTGAGAAATCCCTTGTTGAATAGGTATACTAAAAATGATAATTTGATTGTAAAAGTTTTAAGAGCGAACCTAGGTGATAAAACTCTTGTGTAAAGGTTTGAAGTGAACCTAGGGAGATAAAACTCTTGGTTGTGAGTGAGCCACGGAAAACTCACGGTGTAAAGTGTGGAATCACTTTTGGATAGTGGAAAGCTTTAAGCTCTGCTTGGAGGAGTGGACTTAGGCATTAATGACCGAACCACTATAAATCCGATGTCAATTTCTCTAACCATATTTCTTTAATTTATTACAAATTTTATATTAAATTACCACATTATTTAGCATAGCTTGTCATTGATAAAATTGATTGTTGGATATATTAATTGTAGAAATTGAACTCTAAGCTTAATCGGTAAAAACTACCATCTAAATAGCTTAAAATCGTACAGAATTTTTAATTCGTAATATTTGGCCAATACCCAATTCACCCCCTTATTGGGTATAGTTAGTGTTGTTTGAGTGCTTGTAGGCAATTTCAATTGGTATCATAGCGAGATTTTCTCAACAAAGACTTAATCGTCCAAGAATAGATCATGGTTTCCACAAGCTATACAATAAATCTTGTCGAGAGATTTTCCGTGGATATTCAATCATACAAAGTGGTCACTGGAAGTTCTAAAATACCGATGAAGAGAGATATCAACGGTATGGAAATTTCAAAGTCGCAATCTGAGTGGACCGATGAGGACTACATGGAAGCCTCTAACAATGCAAAGGCTCTCAACCATTTATTTTGTGCAATTGATCGGAGCCAAATCAATAAACTTTCAGAATTTGAAAATACCTATGAACTATGAAAGTCATTGGAAATTATGAATGAGGGCATTTATCAAGTTAAAGAGTTAAAGATCAATTGATTCATGTGCGAGTTTGATAACTTCAAGATGAAAGCCGGTGAAAATATTGAGTAGATGATTTCAAGATTCACCATGATCATAAATCAACTAAATGCTTTAGGAAAAAACATTAGTACAAGTGATCAAGTAAAGAAGATCATTAGGTTTCTTCCTAAGGAATATAGAATTTGTATATTCTCTATCAAAGAATCAAATGATATGAACACTTTGAAGTTCGATGATTTGGTGGGAAAATTGATAGAATATGAGATGGAGATAAATAAGGATTTAAGGGAAGAATAAGAGAAAAATAAAAAGAGAATAACTCTTAAATCGTTTGTAAGAAAATGGGATAGTGCAAGCTCAAGTGATGAAGAAGATGATAGCAATGAAGAGTTGGCAAAATTAACAAAGAATTTTAAGAAATTCCTCAAATCCAAGAAGTCTAAAGAAAAATATTTGATGGATAAAAAGAAAGAGGGAAATCGACCAATGAAGTACAAGAAGGATAAAATTACTTGCTTTGAGTGTGAAAAATCGAGTCATATAGTTTTCGATTGTTCAATAAGAAGATTTAAGGGAAAAATTAAGAAGATGACAATGAAAGCAAATTGGAGCGATAATGACTCAAGCTCATCCGAGGAAGAAAGTGAATAGGGGACTGGATATCTTAATTTTATGGTAATTAAGGATGAGGATGATGACCTCCTAGATGAAAGTGACCAAGAAAAGATACATGACTCCTCCGACTATGATGAATTATTTGATAAATTTAATGAATTGCATGATTTATATGAATTATTAAGAAAGAAGCGTAAATTACTCAAAAATGAGAATTCTTCATTATTACATGATCATGCATCAATTGTTGAGAAGAATGAAATGCATGAAAAAGAAATTGTATGCTTAAAATATGATATTTTAAAACTTTAAAAGAGCATCTCTAGCATGTCATCTAGCTCATCTAATTTTTCTATATGTGAGTATAACATCTTGAAAGATGAAAATATTATATTAAATAAAAAGGTTGTTGATTTGCACTCAATAATAACAAAACACACTTTGAGAGAGAAAAATTTAAAATGCTACTTGGTTCCCAAAGATGTGTATTCAATAAAGAAGGTTTAGGATATAGGCCTTACAATAAGCAAACTTATTTGAAAACTTATTTTGTAAAGGCACCCACCTCTTATATACATGTTACTAGTGATGTAAATATCACATGTCATGCATGCAATAGGAAAGACATAAGATTTATGATTGCATGTACAAGAAAAAAGTGAATGCATAGGTTTCTAAAGGAACTAAAATTAATCCCTATGGACTCAAGAAAATTTGGGTACCAAAATGTGCTTGAAAGATTGTGTAGGTGAAGCTTTGGGAGAAGTAATCAATGAGAAATACAAATGATCTCAAAGACTCAACACAAAATTAAGAAAGAGCTCAACAAGAAGTATATCATGTTAGAGTTGGTGTTCAGCGCGCCAATTTTTGATGTATTTATTGTAAATACATTGCACTTTTATATTTTATTTTGAATAAAATTTTGTAATTTCATCGATATAATACTTTCATCGATATAATCTCTTAAATAATGGTAACGACGTAAATAATCCATAGAATGAGTTGTATTATAGTTTCAAAAATATTGCAACGGACATTGAGCAATATTGCAACTTGATTAATTTTTAAAATAGTTCATAGTCAAGGTTTACTTATATGGTCGGTTAGTAAACCCGTGAGATTGATATATGTCGTATATTGCAATAGTTCCAATGGCTCATCCTTGTTAACCTTGAGTCTTAGAGAGACTCATAAAGATATGTAGGTATTTATTGGATAAATACTGAACGACTCACTTGAAGATTCCTAATAGATGGTACACCAAAGTCAAAAGGAATCTTCTTGAGTCGAGTAGCATATTAGCTCCCTTGACTTGAGATATCACTGCAGATATGTAGGATATCCTCCGCACTTTGATGACAGTCACGTTAATAATCTCTTAAGATCAGACATCTGCTTGTTCGTTGGTGTGGACAGATACTTACAATATCTTGTGATGTATCCAGAGAGGATTTGTAAGTCCGTGTATGAGATTTAGGTATCCAATCAATGATTCTTTCAAAATCATTGGTCTAAGTATATTGCGGAAACCAGTTCTGAGTATTTAATTGGAGAATCACGATTATGTCGTGACATATAGGAATTATTTATAGTGGAGATTGACGTTATTCTATATCTCTGGAATAATTCGGATAGCCTATGACAGATGGATTAAATATATATGCAATGATATAAACTTGTATGGTTTAACTCGATTATCTGTGGTCATCGTAATTTGTGAGTGAATAAATTACGAACACATAAATAGTTTATGTGACAAATAAACTTGAACTTAGAGAGTCACACAATATGAAGTATATTTATTGAGCACTAGGACAATTAATTATGGATAATTCGAATTATTCATAATTTACACATGCGTGTTATTTTTAATATGTAATTGTATACGATACATAGTTTAAGTAGATACTAGGGGTGATCACGGTTTCGGGTCAAACCGCAACCCGATCCGAACCGCACCGACTCAAACCACATCGCGCAGTTTGAAAAAAAAATAAAAATAATTTCAGGTCAATCCGAACCGAATCGCAAATTTCGGGTCGGTGTGCGGTTTTAACCCAATCGCTACCCGAACTGCCCAAAATCATAAATTTTGACTCAAACCGCGACCCGAACCGCCTAAACCGCCGACCCGCGTTCAAATTAGATATGATTTTATATTTTTCTTCTTCTTTAACCATGAAATTTAAGATATTTAATGATTATATGACAATATGCAATGTATAAATGAAAATCAACTATTTTCTCTCTTCAATTATATTGTGAAAACACATAAAAATTTCTTTAAAAAATTTATAATCCAAACCGCCGCGGTTTTCCTTATCAAATTTACGGTTTCGGTTTCTAATTTCCCAAACCGCCAACCCGTTCGGTTTGAAGTGAAAAACGAAAAAATCGACATGATCCGCACCGCGAACACCCCTAGTAGATACACATTAATGGTCAAATGGTAATTAAATTGTGACATTTATTTTATTATAGTTAATTGAATTTATTAAATGTTAATTAATTATTAATCATGGTAAAAAGAGAATATTCTTGGAATATTTTCTCATAACCTTATTTTGTCCTTTAGTGAAAGGAAATTCAAATTAATTAAATTGTTAATTAATTTTTTCTTTTAGAAGAAATAATATTCTTGACATATTCTTAACAATTGGCTAATTGTGATTGGTCCACTAACTCAAAATTGGTTAATTAATCTTATTTATATAAGTTAAAAGATGTGTAATTTTTTAGACCAAGTATTGGACTTGTTAAATGATCAAAAGGCCTCCAAATTTTCAGCCAAGCTATTTCAAAATGAAAATTGTGTTTTCATTTTTTGGTGAGCCTTTTCTCAAAGTGTTGATAGAAAAATAAAAAGGTTAGGGTTAGTGCCAATGGAAATAACACCAAAGGAGAAAGATTTGGAGACTTTAAAGCAAATTCAAGAGTTTAATTTGATTAAGGTAATACACTTACTTCAAGTCTTGAGAAATTATTTTTCACAAGCATGCTAATATGTATTAGATATATATTACATGTTTCTAAAATATATTTATTGATAATATATTTATTTTCAAATACTTGATGTTGTTGGATTTGATAGTAACCTTGTTTTTCCTTTATTAGCATGTGTGATTTTTATTTTAATTGAAGTAATTAGATTCAAAATTTTATATTGTCATTCTAGAGTGTTGTAGCCACTCTTATGATGCCTATAATTGTTCTTGATACATCATTTGTGGTGACTTTAAAATGGTGTAGATTAATTTGATTAATTTGCTGAGAAATTAGATTTTTGTATTCAAAATGGATAACTTTAATTTCTGGATCAGATCTAGAAAACGGAATATTTTGTGAGTATATATATGATTTTTGGATGTGTATTGGGTGTTAAATAAATACCGAAAAATATTCTGAATCGAAAATTCACGAAAATGATAAAATTACACAAAAACGACCTTAATGTGTGAGGGCTGTCCAAGCAGTGAATTGTTCACTATTTGGATAGTCAAAGGGCTGACCAGTTACTACACAAGTGACCGGGTCGACCTGTCTCGATATTCGGTTGACCGATTTGGCCGGTTACCCATTGTTCGTAAAATTTATTCGGAAAATCTTTGTCGTGTTTCGCGATTAGTTTATGCGGTTAAGTTGTTAACAAATAATATATTTAAGTAAAATATGATATAATTAGAGGTATTGGATATTGGCTAATTTGTTTGGAAAATTTTAAAATATTTAAAAATTATTTTTGCCTAAAACTGCGTTCCGCCACCAAAACGCCAACATATCAAATGCAACCTCTAAAACGATTAAGTTTTGTCAATCACTTAAAGATAACAGTAAAGGATAAAATCTGTGATTATAGAAATAATGGTACCGTTTCCTCCACCTTACTTGAATATGCTTAAATTTTTGACATGAATTGTACATACATTTTAATCACTATTGGTATCACATTGAGTATATAGACATATATGATCATTTTGAATATTCTTTTGATATGTCTTGACATTGTCATTTTTGGTTGAAAATGAAATGCATGAGTAAAATGATAAGTACAGTTTATACCCACTTATTCATGCATTCTTAGCTTACTATTTTGTTAAGTTTCGTTTCATTTAACGTCTTATGTAGTTTCTTTTATGTTTTAACTGTATGAAGCATTGGAACATGGATCTTGGAGTAATTTAACTTATTTTGGGACCCTACGGACACATCGGAAGCACGCGGGAAGAGCTGAAAATGCAGAAATCGGTATCCAGAATTTTTGTCTGGCGCCGCGACGCCCCTTAGCATCTCATACAAAAATGCCGCAAGTTTGGTGCCGTGACGCCACTTTTTGGCGCTGCGCAGACTCCCAGAAACATCAATTTTTAAGGTCTTACATACACAAGGACTCCAAGACTTTCTTATAAATACATAAGCTCGTCCAAAACCCTAGGAGAGTATAAAAATACACAGACAAGAGTGCTAAACACATATTTTAGAGATATCCATGGAGGAGGATTGAAGAGCGACAATAGGAGAAGAAGGTAGTGACGTCCGAATAGGAAGGGATTCAATTCAGATTTTATCATCTAGTTTCTTTCTTTAAACTATAATGATGTCCATTATGTTCATGACCTTATTTTCATTGTTTTTATCTTTAGTCTTGAACTAACTCCATAATTCTAGAGGATGATGTAGCCAATGATTGAACTTATGTATTGTTTGTCAATATGAGTTTTATGAAGTTATATTTCAATTTATTTGTATTTTCTTGCGTTTAATGCTTCTTGTTTGTTGGCCACAAATTGAGATGATGAATGTTTAGAATCTATCGCTCGGGAGAGAGAGATTTTGAATATGATCTAAAGAGTATAACTTAGGAGTTTTATAGAGTTCGGGAGAATCTATAGTTCCTTTGAAGTCGTTAACAAAGAATCACAAAGCGTAATGAGTTATTGATTACTAGTTTTTTATAGGGATATCGAAGTCTGTAATTGATAATATTTTCACTATTGCTCGGGAGAGAGAGTTGAATACTTTAGGATTCTTGACTTATAAACAATGCAACGGAATAAGGATTGAATGGCATGACAAATACATAGGGGATAACTAGGTGAAATCAGACTCTAGAATCTCTCTCATCTTGGTTTATCTTATTTAATGTGTTAATATCTTGCATATTTAGTTTTTGGTTTTAAATTCAGATTATTCTAAATTTAGTTGCTTCTAAATAAAGTTAGGTTTATTAATTATAGTACTTAGTGTGAGTTGAACACAATCCATGTGGGTTCGACACTCTTCACTCCTCTTTACTAAAACTTGACATCATCCACTTATGGTACGATAGAAAATATCGCAACATATAACTTGAATGATTTTGATGATCTATTCATG
Source organism: Zanthoxylum bungeanum (assembly GCA_019454045.1). NCBI lineage: Eukaryota > Viridiplantae > Streptophyta > Magnoliopsida > Sapindales > Rutaceae > Zanthoxylum > Zanthoxylum bungeanum. The sequence continues at coordinate 101,613 of SKCR01031877.1, forward strand.
AATATTAAATTGGATAACAAAATGGGAGTAAGTACTAGTTGAGTAGTTGTGTATGTTTATAAACTTTACTATTATGTTTTGTGCACATGTGGGTTTATATCTCATTGTGCTTAATTTTTGCTTCTTCATTCTTTTTGCTAATGGCAAAGGCGGAGAAATCATAGGAATGAGATAAAACTTGTGATTATTTCATCCTCATATTGAAAGTGAGCATATTTGTACAAATGTATTTGTCTAAGTATTTATATAGTTATATTGAAAGATATTCACATATTAAGGGGGAGTTAATATT